>NDXB01016169.1:0-17551 GCA_002631895.1 Agapornis roseicollis
TTTTTTTTTTTGAGGCAGTCTAGTATTTCACATTTCTATTATTTCTAATATTAATCTACAATTATTTTTTGGAAACCACAGAAAACGTAGTAATACAGTCTTCATTTACAATAAATATTCACTATGGATGTAATTGTCATCAGCAGTTGTGCCAAAACCTCACCAATCTAATGAATACTAATTAAATATGACTAAATTATCAAGTAATATTTAGGCTTGAAAGCTTAAAGAGTAATTGAATGCATAATTTCTGTTGATTTCAGGTTCCTATATCATTTTTTCGTCTTTCACCAGGATATGAATCTTGAAATAGATCAGCAGAAGGAATATTGTGAACTTTGTATGCCTATTATTAGCTGCACAATTTCTTTCTAATAAGCCATTTCATAAAGAATGATGAAATATTTATAAGCACAACACATTTCAGAAAGCTTTGTTGATTTTTTAAAGTTTGTTTAAAGCTTTTTAATGATCATAACTATTATTTGAGCATACGGTACCTTCACAAAATAGAATTCTCATAAAATAATCAAAAGTGAAAACAGAAATCCATTCTGACCTCACTTTCTTATTCAACTTTTACTTGAGGCCATTTTTGTCACCCATGTTTTAGGATTAAAGTTTTCACCTATCTGTTTCTGCAGGGTGGTATGAGCTGTAACAAGAAATGAGGTTAGTCTTTAAATACAGTACAAAACATCGGAGGCCATTTGGTTGTAAATGCTATACAGACTTTGTCCTACCACTAAGCATTTATCTTATGTTAAAATAATGACAGAACTCAGAAATTATGCATGGTTGGGTTTGGGTTTTTCTCCATCAGGTTCACTACTAGTTGCCCCTGCCAGCCTTGTGTTGTAATTGCCACAGCAATTAGATATGAATAGGTATGAGTGGTACTGACTGTGAAAAGTTTATTTTGAATGTGTTCAGAATATCAGGTCGAATTCTGTATATTGACATACATTTGACTAAATATTTTTGAAAAAAAAAATCTGGTCATTGACAGAGGGAATTTTTAACTTCACAATAGCTTCAAAATTCATTCAATGGGTAAAATAGAATTTTCATTTTAGTGTCCCCTGTTTCATAAAAATGCAGAACTAAGGCAAGGTATTCATTGTAGTCAATCTGGTTTAGATGAAAAAATTATGAAACAATTAAGCTACTTTATGTTACTGCTTTCAGTTCCTTCTGTGGTGTCCTGTTTGCTTGTACTCAGTCTGCATGTGAGTGTACATAAACCACACAGAAATAATTAAAACACTTTAGAGCCTTACTGAGAGAAACCATGGCCTAACAGGTACCTGTTCAGTTTCCATCTAGTATTACACATTTTGCAGTGTTTTTCTCTGGAAGGATGTGTTTCTTTAGTCAGCTGGGAGGCATTACAATATGGAAATAAAACAAACCATTCCAGCCAGTAGACTGTGAATATGCTTTTAGAAAATTCTGCAGCCCCCATTTCTCTTCTAGAAAGTCAAAAGACTAGAGAAAGTATGCAAAAGCAAGGTAGGCTGGAGAATTAGCTCAGAGAATTATCAGCAATTCACTGCAATTATCACAGAAATAATGAGCTCCTATAGATAGGAAAGCCCCACAGCAAAGTCATCAGCAGAAAACTTATGCCAAGTTGTTTAGAAAGGGATAACAGTACCATTTTAGTTTTGTTCTGTAGAAACTTAGGCTAATGAAAACTTTTCCTCTAAAACTAGTTGGCCAAAGTTGAGATGACATATTAGGATTTTCCCCAGAAAACAGAATGCCTCACTGCCACTGGGGAAACTCACTCTGCCTTATAAAAGGGTCATAGCAGTCCTGCAATGGAGGCACCTCCGCTTAACAGAGCTGTGCATCCCCCAAACAAGTGATGAATTGACATTTGAGGAGAAATGCAACTTTGGACATACCACTAATTGGTGGATAGCTAGCTTTATGTAGTTTTCCAGTCACTGAGTGTTTCATATCTCTTTCTCAGCTGTCCACTTTCTCCAGGTACTAAGCAAAAAGACTTAGGTAATTGATCAAGAATTACATATTTCACTTGAAGTCATACGTCTAAGTGAATTGTCTAGCTGTTCCATGATGCTAGGATTCTTGTAACATTGGAAGGAAAAGAATGAAGTCAAAATAAAATACAAGAAAAGCTAATCAAAGATTCCTGTGTTAAGGAAAACAGTGGTAAAGGACAAATGTCTTCAAAGATACAGAAACTTCAAAAATACAAGCACATTTTGCTAACTCAGAATTTCAAAAGGACATGTAAGGGGGGTGAAATAACAAAATCCTAAACTGGGGAATCCTGTTATGAGGAACCCTATAGGTGATGGAGCTGTTTGAGATTCACTTGTATGGATGCCTCACTCAAGGGTAGGAGGGTTGTGTTGGATAAATTTTCCCTTAAAAGAAATTTTCTTAAGAAGTAATCTAGTTGTCTCTTTTTAGTCTCTGATTTGGATTGTTTTCAATTGTTTTTATGTGTGATACATGTTTCATCTTGTGTGAATGTATAATTCTCATTATTACTATAAAAGAGAAGTCCATGTTTTGATGTGTAGAATGGTAGGTTCTTCTTTTAAAATGCTTTTTTCTTTTTCATTATTTCTTTTTCATTAAGAGGCTTCAGTACCATGTTCCAAATATTTTACTAAAGGTTTATTGGGGATTGTTTCCATTCTCTTTGTGAGAAATTTACCTGCCATAATATCATTTTTCTAGAATTTGATACTTAATTTGATCAGTATCTTAAAAACAGGCATGTAAAACAGAGGTTCATTATAAAGCTCTTGATATTTTGAGCCAAATTGTATTACCAAGACTGAGTTGGACAAAGTGTCGCCTGCTACTACTTTTTGCTTTGGCATACAGCAGTAGCAAGTTCCTATTTCAAAGTGTCTGATTCCACATACACAGCAAGCAGGAGTGAGGAACTGAGGCTATGGGAATGTGAAGCATTTTTATATGTGCTCGGTCTTAAATGAATGATCATAAAATATTACTATATGTAAATGCTAAGTTACTCTAGGACTAGATAAGGCTATGGAAAAGAGGGCAGGGGGAGATGGTTGATACCTGGTGCAATTTAGAGAATGACCTTTTATTTGCAGATATCTAAGTAAATATAAAACCATATCCTCCAGCTTGTAATGTTGTTGATTATTCAGGTTCAAAAGAGCAGGAAGCTAAATGGATGCTTTACAGTTGGAGGCTGAACTAGCTACTCTTGACACTTAACAGGTTTAACCACTCATCAAGAATGTCAACAATGTCCCTTAGTGCTTTCCATGATTCCTTATTTTTTTGTCAAATCTACCTAGGGAGAACTTCATCTTTCTCAGCAATAATTATGAAAAAAGGTAGTGCTGTTTATAATAAAATATATGCATTTCTTGCAGCAGTAAAAATTACTGTCTCTTCTAAATCATATTTACTCTTCTATCTGTCTGCTTTTCCTAAAAATTAGTTTGAAAAACACTTTCTCTAGTCCTGAGAATTGCAGAATAATTTCCAAGAGCCAGATTATGAGTTTAGTTACTTAAGATGACACTGGTGATACCAAAAAAAAAAAATTGCTTCAGTTTTAATAGTTATTAGAATTAATAGTTATTAGTTAATAATTAATGTAAAATTAGTATTTCCTCTTCCATATCATAAAGATAATGTTTGAGGAGAAAACATACTGCCTTTGGAAGAAATTATCCAATGTGCAGACATGGCAACTAGACAGACTTCCAGAAGCAACATTAGGATCACTTGTACCAGCAAAAATAACTATTAATAGTGGAATATTTATTTTTCTGTAAGACCCTGTTTTCTGAATAAAATCTTTTCCTTTAGTCACTAATCACAGGTTAGAGAAAAGCTTTTTAAAGGTTATGGAAATTTTTTTTTGTGATTCTTAAATCTTCCACAAAAAACCCCAAAAAAACAAAACCAAACAAACAAACAAAACAAACCTATGGAATCTAAGGTCACCCATTCCTTTCTCATTCACACTTTCAAAGAACAGTGCTAACTCCTAAAAACATATTCAGCTGCAGACAAAGCTAGTGCACCACCAAGAAAATAACTACAAGCTATTCATGTAGGACTCAGGAGGTTCACATCTGTGATTGATTAATCTTTTTTTATGACTGGCCTATTAACAAAACCCTTTTTGAAATAAAATCTTATGTATGTGTTCATATCACCTTATGACATCTATTCTATAGGTATTTTTCTTAATTTCTACAGTCTAAAAGTCATTCATTTTGCAAAGACTTTTATTGCTATATTCACAATAAAGTCATTAAAGGAGCATTCAGAAAATGCAGTATTCATTAATAATAATGTGATTTAATTTTAAATTATGTAAATATCATTGATTTGAGAATATTGAAATTTTGGTTGGAAGCTTACTTGAGGATTATTAGGCATCAAGAATTCTAAAGCAACATCAGCTGTGGAATTGACTAAGAAAAGTTAATGAACATTCACAGCCTGCAATCAATTATAAAGCTTTTCTAGCCCCATATGTGTGCTCATGCAGAAATACATAAACAACATTTAAAAAAAAAATCATTTCTTTATCTGACTTTATAAGAGAATAGCATCTCTGACAAATCTTTAATAAAAATAGATATGGCATCGTTTGAGGACAAAGGAGGTAGTAAGGACGGTAGGGAGATGGTGTTAGAAGGCATGATGAATGAAAGGCTGATGGCTCTGGTTAGTATTGTGTATACAAAGCAACATCTAACTTTATATTAAGTTTTGGGTTTTTTTACTCTCTAATGGAGTAAAGTGTCTGTAAGAGACACTTCACCTTCAGCTCTACACTTTTAAATGAATTCTAAAGTGTGGTATCTGGAAATCTTGTTTTTTAAACAAAACATATAGTACAATTTCAAGAACTGTAAGTATCAACCAGGTCAGAGCTCAAACATAAGAAATAGCTCAAAGGAGCATTTTGCATATGTAAGTAGGTCGTCAAAAGAAATTCTTTGCCTCTGAGTATGGAACATTTCAGCTATGCAGTTGTATAAAGCAGGACTGTATAGGTCTTGGAGTTCATTGGCTAGCTCAGCTCTGTAGTCACGTAAATGACTCCTTTGTGGATTAAGTTTTCCGTATTAGCAAGTAGTAAAACACACCACACCAACAATTCATTTGTTCCTAAGGATTTCAATATCTTTTAATGACCATTATCTCAGACAGCTGCGACCAATATGGAAATACCTATTTTAGTAGGTTAAGTTTTTTAGTTTTCAGTTTCACTTTGACCATAACTTCAGGTGCAGTTATATCATCGTGTCTCAGTCTTTTTCTTCCAAGTTCAATCAGCAAATATTTTAAAGATTTGACAATGACCAACTTCAACTGTCTCAACATGGCAGACTAAACAGACTGGACAAACTAATCCTGTCTTCCAAACAGCTTTCTGCCATTGCAGTGCTGTCATCTTGCCTCCAAAGAGGGGAAGGTTGCTGCATTCATACATTCTTCCCTCCAGCTGATCTCTCAGAGACACTGGCTCTATCTACAGACTTCTGTTTCAGGAGGACAGAATCAGCAAATTACTATTTTCCAAATCTCATCATCTTGGAGATGTGTAAAAATTGGCTAAAATGGATACCCTGGGAAACAGAGGAAGGTATTAATTACCCTGTGGGAGAGTTACCTGTAAAAGAATGCTAATATACTCAGTGTAATAAAATATTTCTTAAAGACTTTTCCATGCTACCATGCAAATATTGAGCTTCTTAAAGTCCACTAAACCATTACATAATTTATATTAGAAGTCAAACCACTACTGGCAATAAGCGGTTTTGTAGCTGCTCAATGTAATAGGATTTTTTGTCAGTATAATAAAATCAAAGCAAACCTCCCATCATCATGTGAAGATAATGGGCAAAACTAATTGCCAAATTCAGTGATGACTCCTCTTTTTCATATTTATTTGAAATTATTCACAGAAGTCTAATGCTTCATTATATGTTCATTTGGTAAATTTGTTCAATGCTGCTTATTTTTAATTGATTCAATTCTGATAGCTGAAATAAAATTGCAATAGAATTATTATAGCAAGACTACAGCTTACATAAATAGCAATTAAGCAATGATGCAGGTTTGATGCTTGTTTAAAGCTACCATTCTATATTTCAGCACACTCTATGTCTAATGTCACTCTACAGTCAGCACAGGGGGTGGCCTCGTATCTGGAAATGTAACTCTGGAAACATTTCTAACACCAGCTTGACTATTTGTTGATTTATTTTAGATCTATCTACATAGCTTTTTTATATGCATTTTACAAATACTTCTCTATCAAATACTCTAATTATTTAAAATATATTTTTCACTAGCTAAGCATATTTTTACTATCAAAATTACAAGAATGTGTATTTTAAGTAACTATAGAGTTGTGATTATTGAGACTTAATCTTGCATCTCATTGCTTAACAAACAGAAGCTCATCAAGAATTCGAGCATTTTAATGTACAAAACCTTGGCTTTTTATCAGTCATGCCAAACAGTGAAGGCAACTGCAACCTATCTGTGATGTTGCAAAGTGTTTGGTCCTAGCACACTTTCTAGCAAAGCTTTTTCGCATTTGCATTTCATGCTTCCTGGAACATTGATTTGCACACTTTATGCTATGTATAGAAATGACCCAAAAGTCATGATAGTAATGAAAAAATAATGATTTCTGATAACTGTAATCGAAAATTTAACTTTCTTCAGCAAACAGTTATCATTGTTTGGGCAAAGCAGAAATTCCATAATTGCAAAATTTTATTAATGCATTTCCTTCTGTCACAACTCTCACACTACTGTTTGTCAATGTTGCTGGCATTATCAAAACCATATTAGGCCTGCATAGAGAGAGAAAATGTAAAAACACAAGATATAGGGCAGAATAAGTAGCTGGGAAGCTGTTCCATTTCTCATTTTTTATTTCTATGTAAAAGAGATGCAAAGACTACCATTAGAAACTTTTTTCTAGTTGAGTTTAATAGAATAACTCTCTAAAAGAGAAATTTCTTGCTTGAAAAGGTGAATCTACAGTCAGATTCTGAGCAGCTTTTCCTCTTCCATGTGGTCCTAGTTTGGTCTAGATTGGTCTATATCTATTATTGTCTATATCTGTAGATTGGTCTATAACTGTTAAGAAAAATAGAAAAAATTATGAAATGCTTTCATTCATCCAAATAGTTGTAATTCCACAAACACATACCTTTTTTTTTTTTTATTAATATTTAATTGCCAGAGTTGATAAGGTTCTCATTCTTCTATTTATACAATTACAGAAAAGCCAAACTTAACCTTTATAAAGAGGAGGAAAATATTAAAAGCTTAATACTTACTAATTTTGCCAAGTAATGACTCTGGGTTCAGTTTTCTATGCTATTTTATTTGGATCATTCTGTAAAAAAAATAGCTACCAGCATGCAAGTAACAATGACAGATGATAGAATCACAGAATATTTAGGGTTGGAAAGGACCTTAAGATCATCTAGTTCCAACACACTTGCCATGGGCAGGGACAATTTAAACTAAACCAGGTTGCTCAAAGGCCCATCCAACCTGGCCCTGAACACTTCCAGGGATGGGTAAGCCACAGCTTCCCTGGGAAACCTGTTTCAGTGTCTCACCACCCTCAGAGGGAAGAATTTTTTCCTTATATACAACCCAAATCTCCCCTGTTTAGTTTGAACCCATTACCCCTTGTCTTACCACTACAGTCCCCAATGAAAAGTCCCCCTCTGACAACCTTGTAGGCCCCCTTCAGATAAGCTCCTGGAAGGCTGCTATGAGGTCTCCACCAAGTTTCTCTTCTCCAGGCTGAAAAGCCCTAATTTTCTTAGCCTGTTAGAGAAGAAGGCAACAGATCGTTACAAGGAAAGAGCAATTGGAAATTATGCTGTAGGAATGGGTTTGAGAAAAATCAATTGAACATTCCTTACATGTTGCCTAAATGATTTGGTTTAAAACCTTTGAAAGAAAGAATCAAAACTTCATGACAGTAAGCAGTTCAAAGAATGTACAAAACCACAGTGAGTAGCTGTATAAGAATAACTATGCTTAAAGTTACATGGCTGAGGCCATGTACCTGATGTACATATACCTGATGTTTTACAGTCGAAGATCATGCCAAACTACCATTCTTTAAAATGTCTTCTGCTGGTGAAAAAGAGATTCTTTTCTTGTGTCTAAATTAAGATTTCTCCAAGTGTTTTGCTTTTTAGAAACCACTACCATGTAATTTCCTCCATTTTTGGTCTCTTAAAAGTTTCTCCAGAGAAAATCAAAGAACAAATAACTGACATTCTCACCCTTAGTCTTTCACAACATTAAGGTCTCTTCAGGGAGATTCAAATTCCATCATATTTTCTTTTTCTTCTCTTTGTTTCTGTTCTGTAGTCACACATTTACTGATAAATATGTGAACCAATATGAATTTTGTATCATAATACTTTTCTTTAAGAAGTATGCTTTCCTTGGGGTTTCCCTTGATATCTTTTTATAGCTCTTATTTCCAGTGAAAATAGAAAGTGTCAGGAAAAAGAAAACTGAACACCTTATCATGTGCCTCTTTTGAAGGTGTACAACTGTTGGCTTCCTTTAAGTACTTTGAAATCTTTTCTGACCTATTCTTCCATTCTGGTGTCATTATTTTCTTATCACAATTGAATTTCCTGAACTCCAAACTCCTGTAATGTTGTCAATGCTGCAAAATAACCTTATCTGGTATTTAACTTCATCTGAAATCTTATTTTCACAGAGGTTTGAAGCATTATCTGCAATTACTGAGTAGATTCAGAAAGTTGTTACAGAATTGATGGATTTTCTAGCTTGCAGGATAGACTGGCTGCCAGAAAACCTGCTGCAAGATGGACTAGAACAGCAGTCTTAGTTATTACAGTAATTTGATATCTCTGCTCTTCATGACCAGTCTCTGACCGTTCTGGACAAAGCAGTAAGAAAGTATGAGAGGAATTTGCCACAAAAATCTTCTTCTGGTTTCTTGTTAGAAATATGCTGTTTTTTTCCTGGCTTTCTCCTGAGCTCCATTCACTTGACTGGGGGTAAACAGCACAGTTTTACTCTGGAATTACAGTGGTAGTTCTTTTCGTAAATTTATACAAAAACAGAAATCCAGCCATCCTGTCTGCTTCTAGAGGTTGCCCAGTCCTTTCCCCGTGAAGAGCAAGCAGGAATAAATGCTGTTCAGCTTCAGAATTAGCAGAAACCAAGTACTTCTTTTTTACTCACCCCTTAAGCTGATTG
This sequence comes from Agapornis roseicollis, assembly GCA_002631895.1. NCBI lineage: Eukaryota > Metazoa > Chordata > Aves > Psittaciformes > Psittacidae > Agapornis > Agapornis roseicollis. The sequence goes on from NDXB01016169.1 coordinate 9,271, forward strand.
TACAATTATGTCATTGCTAAGAATCCATATTAACTTTCAGTCTATTTCTGTGTTCATTTGATCCAGAAGCTGACATATACTTTTTCTGAGGTGTAGATATTAAAAAATATATGATTACTTCTTTTGAAATGATGAATTTGTTTTACTTAGTAACACCAGTTATTTCGACTTTTAAGATATTAGACCAGTTTAATTTTATTTTTGGCTAAGAAGTCTCTTCAGAGTTTTTTCTATTGTCTATACATTTACATATTGCACTAGACTTTGGATCAGAATTGTGAAAACACCTGGTTTTAGTGTGCTTATTGAACCAAAACAGTTAAGAAAATAAGTGTATCAAAACAGACCTTTCAAAACAAAATTAAGTACTTATTTTCATTTTCATATTCATATCTTTTATCCATTTTTAAAAAAATTAGTATACCTAAATGTCACCTAGGGATTGGACTCCACAGTGACACATTTAGCATCTTCACTGGGAAATGTAAAAGCAGCAGAATGAAAGTTTGAGCTCCATGAATACTGTTTTGTTAAAAATAAGTGTCAGATTTTGTGCAAAGTCACAGACTTGATTACTGCAAATGTATGTTTTGCATAACTTACCCCCACACAAAAAAAAATATTCAGCTAATATTGTGATATCATGTTATTAGCACTGTGCTTGAAGGAAACTAGAAAAAAGATGACATTTCTATTTCTTCACCATGTTAGTTTGTGTACTTTAAATCCTCCTCTTTAAATTACCTAGAAGGCCACAAGCTTTAATTTTTATGTGAATTCTTATACTATAGATTTCTCTTCAAAGGTAAGTAGGGAAAGTCTTATAACTTATTCACAAAGCTACAGATATCTTGACTGTACTTGTGGCAGAGCTAAGAATAAAGTAAGGTCAGCTGATGCAAAGTGGTGGAGAACCACAACTGAAGCTCTGTTTTATATCACCTGAAGCCAAAAGATAATTTCTGCATCTGTAGTTTCTATGACCAAAGTTTAAAGATGAAATGGCAGATGCAGAGCCCTGATTTAGCATGTGCATTTCTTTATGCACATATGCAACACTTTATAGAATCATTGAATCATAGAATAGTTAGGGCTGGAAAGGACCTTAACATTATCTAGTTCCAAACACCCTGCCATAAGCAGGGACATCCCACACTAAACCATGCCATCCAAGGCTTTGTCTAACCTGACCTTCAACACTGCCAGGGATGGAGCACTCACAACCTCCTTGGGCAACCAATTCCAGTGCCTTACCACCCTAACAGGAAAGAATTTTTTCTTTACATCCAACCTAAACCTCTCCTGTTCAAGTTTGAACCCATTACCCCTTGTTCTGTCACTACAGTCCCTAAATAACATTTTTGTCTAGAATGTATTTTAATCACGGCTAGGTGATTCCTCTCTCAGATATAAAGAATAGTTCCAGACAGTTAGGGTCACATATTAGCTCACACATAATTTATATACACACACATTTAAGTTGGGAAGTACCACTCATACACCACCAGCTAGCTGCAAGTTTAAAATCTGAAAGGCACAGTACAGCATCAATACTAGTGTCTCTGAAGGCAGCAATATATCCTTGCAGCACCTTTGGAAGACTGGTTTGGTTGATCGGCAACAAAACCGAAATCTTTCTTCCATGAATATTTGTAAACACACCTTGTGACACACAGACGTGTACATGCATGCAGTCTCAGTCACAGTTCATTATCATCCAATATATTAATCTGTTTGAAAGTTCTTCTATGCAGAAGTATTCTACAAAGAAACAAATGCAAAGACTAGTTGTCAACATAAAGTGCAATAATATTAGACCGTCCCAAGATATTGATCAAAAAGCTTGTAGATCGTTGCACTTCCAAAGGAAGTCTGTCTCTATCAGCATCAAAATCAGTGGACTGGGAAATCTGCAGTGTCTAAATAATGTTTATAGTTTTGCTGTTATGTCTGTATTTAATGATACAGCCCAGGTGGCTTCCTACTTAAATGTGACTGATGTCTTGCTCAGCTGAAAAAAGACACTTGCTACATTGCTAACACGTTCAACTCCAGGCATGCCTCAATGTGGCAGCTTGTACTACATGTGGTCAAATCTCTGTGTACCTTTTGTAATGGGCAAGGAGAACATACTTTCTCATCCTATGAATGTGTGAGATGAAACATGCTTTCNCGGTACACAGAGATTTGACCACATGTAGTGCAAGCTGCCACATTGAGGCATGCCTGGAGTTGAACGTATTAGCAATGTAGCAAGTGCCTTTTGTGTCTTTGTTAATAGAGGTTTAAGTCTCAAGCTTGATGTTATTTGAACATAGATCTCTGTGGTTTAATTACTATCATTATTATTATAGATACAGCAGCAATTATCTGTTCTTACTGTCTCATTATGTTTTGATCAATTCACATGAAAGTTTACTGTAAATATATGGTTAGGTAACATTAAAGAAAACATATAATTATGGAATATATAATCAAATACTTTCTAAACAGTTGTATGTTCTCCAACAATTAAATGCCTTTAAAATAAATAATTAATTGTTTTAATAGGCAACGTGCAGCTTTTGAAGCAATGAATCTATAAAGCTTTATTTGTTGACCTCAAATTACTTTAGTCCGCTTATATTGATAACATCTAGGTTTCTGAAAAACCTGCTGGCACAAAATCTTTTCAGCTTTATTAATGATTCAGATGGCAGTTTCTGAAGAGACAAGTCCCACAGAGAAGGAGCACTTGATTAATGACCTGGAAACACTTTTCCTTTTCAGCTGATTAAATAAAATTGACTGGATTTTTACATTTTTATAATAAAATGACCCGCAGGGCTGAGATGACACAGTGAAAGCAGCATGTTCACTCTTCAACAGATTTTTATTTTGTCACTTGTAAAAATGAAAGGGCTAACCACCCAAGCAGAAAAATGCACTTTATCACCGTCCACTGCCAACATGCTGACAATTGCTGCATACAAATACAAAAACATGGAGGAAACTAGCCTGTGTTTACACTCAGCCTGATTTTGTCTAATGATGACAAAAGGTCTATGACTTCTCAGGGTTGGAGTGATACTATTTAATTATTATGCAAAATAGGTTTATAACAGCACTACTGGCAATCTTAAAAAGCTTTATAATATGGTCCCTTAGAAATGATACCACATACCTTTCCAGAAATCTGCACATCACAGGAGCTTTGGTTTTCTAAAGCAAGCTATTCTTAAAGAACAAATGAAACTTTAACACTCTTCCCAGCTAAAATAATTGGAGAAATTGCACTAGCCATTATATACTCAAGACCAAATATCCTTTGCAACAAGTAAAACCAATAGGTAAAATATATTGTCTCTAAACACGCACACTTGCACTCACAACAGTGTATAAGGCTATTGTATGTAAAGGCATAGAGTTATCTGCTATGGAAACTATCCCTGAGAATAGCTAGGCTTAAGACCCCTCTGTTCACCTTTTCAGGTTTTTTTATTTTTAATTTCCTTGGCCATGCCTGTTGCAGACAAGCACCTACCCAGATCAAACAGACAATAATTACATTAAATTTAAGTAGTAAAAGTTTTGTGCACTCTCTTAAAACTTGTCTTCCTAATACTAAACAGTTGCAATATCAATAATGTCTTGTTGGTTCAGTGGGTTGATATAAATGACCTATGCCTCATATGAAATCTTATATCATCTAGCTTAGCTCCCTCCCTCTAAAACAGAGACACCTTATCCTGTCTACTGGGAACAGTCCATGGCTGACTCTAGCACTGTAATCAAGCTCAGATACTGACTGAGAGTTTTAAATGGACAGAGGCAAATACACAGCAATGAGTGTGGTATTTGTAAACACTGTCAATTATCATATTCCTGAGCCTTGACACAGTGGTAAACTTGGGGTTACATCTAAGAAAATGCAAAAAATATACAACCTGTCCAGACCTTCCCAGAACTGACCAGGTTACTGAACATGTACAAAGTCTGAGTGCAGCTTCTTCCTCAAATTTCATTTTAAGCCTACAGAATTTAAAGTTCCATTTTGGAAAGAATTTGTCTTAAAGAGCAATGCACTGAATCATTCCTCAGTTGTCTTCTACTCTGTTCTATATCTGAATATCAGAGATGCTTACAGTCTTCGAACCTGCAAGGGAGAGAGATGCATAATTTTAACACCATTCATTTAACATTTCATTTCCAAGTTGTATCACCTCATTACAATTCATTTTTTTTATCTGTAGTATGTAAACATGTACAGCTAAAACTAATGGTATTTATCTGCATTCCACATGGGTGGTGGTGTAAGCTCAAGCAAGACGGTTGGAAGAACCAATACACTTATTTTAATGTTGCTAGGAGTAGCATAATTTACATTATTCTTGACATCTATTTATTAAGAGCTAGGCTAGGATTTCCAATGTGTCTGTGACTTCATCGTAGGAATATCTACGTATTTAAGACAAAATTCTAATATTTTTTAAAATGAAGTTTCTGCTCTTTCTATTTTTAAACAGATACGTGAATAACCATTATGATAATGATTTGACTTAGTTTCTTCCTGTTTCAGCTATGAAGTTCTGGAATGAGTATGAATGAAAGACAATTTATATATAAATATATATGTGTGTGTATGTAAATATTTTTAAGATTAAAGTGACTGTTGTTTGGTTTAAGTATTAAGCAAAATTTATCCAGTTTAAAATATCAAGGTTGGACAAATCAATTTTTAAAATGTGCTTGTCACAAAGGTCACCCTCTCCCTAAATAAAAATCTCCATCAAAATAAAACTGTCAATAACTTAAAGAACCTGAAGCTCGAGTACTGGATATCTTAAATCTGGGAAGTACAAGTATTTGCACTCTGCCATTTGTTTCACTGTTTAAATTCAGCCAGAATGTGTTTTCATCTGTTAGTATCTTTCCCACGTACACAGCCAGTCATAGTCAAGCATGCAAGGAATCAAAGTCAGTGGGGACATAGAAAGAATAAATATGCTTTAATCAGCTAACTTTTCATTATACATTAAAACCATCATGGTAACAGTGAACAAAATAGCGTTCAAATACAGTCAGCCTCCCACAGAATTGTCAATCTCAATAATTAGCATGAGGGAACCCTTGAAGTGCATAAACCATATACAGTGTTAGGTTGGATGTGAAATTGCAAAAGATTGGGAATAATTTACTATAGAAATGTTCAGCTACTACCTTAACCCATATATTTTGGCTCATGGTTTTTGATATTGGTTAGTCAAGGGAAAATCTTTGAGGCAGAAGGACACAAAACAAAAATATTTTCTAGACTGCATAGACTTCCAGAAATAAGGAGTGCAAGTTATGTGTTTTAAATAATACTGTGTGAAGCATGTCCCACCAGTGGAAAGTACTGGGCAAGGTCCTTCTCCTATAGCATGGTAAGGCAGCCCAATCATGGAAACTCAGTGCTTGTCTTACAAGACCAAGATTTAGGGGCTGATGTATGTACACTGTAAGTACAAACTCGTCCTTTCCTTTTCTTTCTCTTTTTAATTTTCCTATAACTGCAGAACTAACTTTTAATTCAGTTACATGGAAGAAAACAAGGTATTGCTCTTGGCATGACTAATCACTTTCATAAGAGCAGACTGAGAAATTACTGGCTAGATGTCAGATCTGCAGAAGAGGATTTAGTGGTTCACAAAATGAATGTGAGTTAACAGTTTCATGGCATTGCTCAAGAGGCAAACACTCAGTGTGTATGGTAAACAGGAGGCAGATGGTGTTTAGTCTCCCCCAACCCAAATAATTCTATGATTGTGGCCTTCAATAACAACAACAAAATGTATTTTTCATTCAGCTTAGCACTGAAGTGCTAGGCTTACTTAATCATGTCAAGAAAAACATGCTCAGTAAGAAAGAATCCAGAGAATGGCATCATAAATGATCAGAGGTCTGGGAAAAATGTTATTGTAAGCAAAGATCTGAGGGAATATTAACTGTCTAAAAAAGAAAAAGACTGAAACATACTACTTTCTGAAGCCACAGCTGCTGCTAATAATAATAATTTATTCCTAATATCTGTGACAGATAGAAAGGAATAAGGAGAGATTTAGGTTGATCACTAGGAAATACTTTCTATCTATAAGAGTATCAACCATGAGACGTGGACTGTGGGATTGAGTGCATCCTCAGCAGGCTTGCTGATGGCACCAAATTGTGTGGTGCAGTTGACATACTGGAGGGAAGGGATGCCATCCAAAGGGACCTTGACAGGCCTGGGATGTGGGCCAGTGCAAACTTCATGGAGTTCAACAAGGCCAAGTGATAGGTCCTACACATGGGTCAGGGCAATCCCAAGCACAAATACAGGTTAGGTGAAGAGTGGATTGAAGCCCTGAGGGGAAAGCCTTGGGGAAGCAATTTGACAATAAGCTCAACATGACTAGGCAATGTGCATGCTGTCCTTGTTTCAGCTGGATAAAGTTAATTCTCTTCTTAGTAGCTGGTACATAGTGGAGTTTTTGAATTAGTATAAGAACACTGTTGACAACACACTAATGCTTTAATTGTTGCTAAGTAATGCTTACACTACATCAAGGACTTTTCAGTTTGCTATGTTCTATCAGTAAGAGGAAAGCATAGACAGGACAACTAACCTGAACTGGCCAAAGGGGTATTCCATACCACAGCACATCATGATACCCAGTGTAAAAACTGGGGGGATTTGGATGGGAGCCACCAATTGCTGCTTGAGGATGGGCTAGACATCAGTCAGTAGGTAGTGAGCATCACCTGTGTTTCTTGGATTTTATTCCTCTCTTTTCTCCCCATCATTGTTTCCCCCATAATTATTACTATCAATAATAATAAGGTAATTGTCACTATAATAATTTATTTCAATTATTAAACTGTTCTTATCACAACAGGTGCATTTCACTGCTGTGCAGTTCTGGTGTCCATAACATAAAAAGTCCAGAGGAAGGCCAAGAGAATGATCAGGAGACTGGAACACCTCCCGTATGAAGACAGGCTGAGAACGTTGGGACTGTTCAGCCTGGATAAAAGCCTGTGTGGAGACCTCCTGGCAGCCTTCCAGTATCTGAAGGGGGCCTATAGGGATGCTGGGGAGGGACTCTTCATTAGGGACTGTAGCAATAGGACAAGGGGTAATGGGCTAAAACTTAAACAGGGGAGGTTTAGATTGGATCTAAGGAAGAAATTCTTTTCTGTTAGGGTGTTGAGATGCTGGAATGGGTTGCCCAAGGAAGCTGTGAATGCTCCATCTGTGGCGGTGTTCAAGTCCAGGTTGGACGAAGCCTTGGGTGACAAGATTTAGTGTGAGGTCTCCCTGCTTATGGCAGTGGGGCTGGAACTAGATGACCCTAAGGCCCTTTTCAACCCTAACTATTCTATGATTCTAAATGCATTAATGAATGTATGTATTCCTAGAACTGACTATTAGCATTGACTATAAATATTAGAAGCTTTTTACAATATTTTATCTTCCAGAGACAGCGGTTTAAATCTGTAATGTTTTCTGAAAAATAGTGAGGAGACTGATGCCTGGCAATTTCCCCAGTACAATTAAAATGTGGGAAAAAATAAAGGCTAAACATACGTGCATAGAAGCTAAAATTATACTACTGCATTCAAGTATACCTTTGGGCTTTGAAATATTGTAAGAATCAAGAACCTAAATGTTCTCTCAGGGCTCTGTTCCTTTTTATCTGGCTTGGCTAGACTGAATGCATACCGGTTCAGTTTACTGTTTTTAGTGTGGACAGTATATAGTATTTTCCTTTTATTGCCTATGTGGGAGTATCAGACAGAGGAGTTTGTTCTGTTTTCTACTGCATTTACTACTGTATCCATGCTATTTACTTGCATTTTTAGGATGAGGTTAAAACAATATTTTTCCAGTACTAAATCAATGAGAACACTTCTGTGCATCTGATTTTTGGAATTAAACATACTTGGTGGAGCTTTGCTTGTCTAAATATTTTGCAATGATTTTAAAAGTGCTAAGTTTAACAACAAGCAATTAATATTTTTAACATGATGAAAAACTCTTTAAACAAAAACCTCAGTTTAAACTTATCCAGTTTTCTTTTTAGTCCCAAAGGCTCTGCTAATAAAACAAAGATTTGAAAAAAAAAAAAAATCAATTTTCATCTAAGATTTTGATAAAACCATAGAATATTAAAATAGTGAAAATTTTAATAGTTTTTCATCTATGAATTTTTTGTTTCAGTTTTTGTGCTTACCCTTAACCTCTTAGCCTTAAAAACATCCAACTGAAGTTTTTTTTTTT
>NDXB01016173.1:1412-22647 GCA_002631895.1 Agapornis roseicollis
GGGGGGGGGGGGGGGGGGGGGGGGGAGTGGGGAGGCGGGTGTGTGCGACTTCGCACTGTGCTCCCCAGAGCCAATGTGGCCCTTGGAAACGCACTCGGACAAGGAAGGCAGGGATAGGAAGGCAGCGAGGTGCTGGGACCAGGCTAGAGCGGGGGGCGGGGAGGGAGCAGCGCAGCGGCAGCAGGGTAACGGCAGAGGATGCGCGGAGAAACGCAGGGGAGCTGCAGGGACGAAGGCCGGGACACGCACGGAGAGGGGGAAAGGGGCACGTGCGGGCCGGGGACGTGCCGGGCCGAGGCAGGGCTGTGCCAGAGCTCTGCCCGGCCGGTACCGGCGTCGCTCAGCCCCGGGACAGGCGCTCCCGGGGCTGCCGCGGCCCAGCGGCCCTGCCCGCCGCACCGCCCCGGCCCCCGCCCGCTCACCTGCCCCGGTCCGGCCGGCCTCGGCCCGCTCCGGGCCCCGCGCCTCCGCCAGCCGGGCTCCGGCGCCGCTCCGCCCCGCCCCGCTCCCCGCCTCGCTCCTGCGCGCCCGCCCCGCTTCGCCGCCGGGGCTGCGCCCCCTCCCGCTCCCCTCCGCCGCGTCCCCCGGTGCGCGCGTGTCCCTCCGGTCCCCGGGGCCCAGCCCGGGCTGCACGAACCTGCACCCCACAACCCCCGCCCCCGGGCCCCTGCAGAGCCAGGGCGAGGGGTGTCAGTGGTGCGGGGAGAACGGAGGCTCAGGGCGAGTCCCCGAAGCCGAGGTGAGGCGCCCCGCGCCTCCTTATCGGTGCCGCCAGCGCGGTTCTGCGATGCCGAGATATCCCCTGCCCCCCCAGCAGGGGCCCTGCCGCCGCAGAGGTCAGACAGGACGGGGCGCTGCCCTCCCGGAGATAAATATAGCCACGGGAGCTGCCAGCACAGCGGGAGCAGCATGCAGAGACCTCGCAGCCTCCGGCTGCTATCACAGGCAGCAGCTCGGGTCCCCCCACCCCGCTGTGTCCAGGGCCAGGCGGGGTGCACAGCGGCGCAGGGTGAAGGAGACTCGGAGGCGGGCAGGGATGATACACCCCATCTTTATTAGACGGCTATACAGCTGTACAGCAAGGGCGCGGGGGGTGCGGTACCGCGCGCTCCAGGGTCCCCCGCGCCCGCACGCCCCGGCAGGAGGTGAGGGGGGGCGGCTCGCCATGCACATGGGACACCGACGACACAAGCACAACATGCGGCAGGAACCCTGGCCGCTCCCGCCTGCTAGCGCAGAGAGAGGCCCAGACTTCCCCCCCAAGCCCTGGGCACTGCCCGCCTTCAGCCGCTCAGCACAGAGACCCTGGTGCAGGGTCCTGCAGCCCCGGGAGGCTCAGCTCCAGGCAGAGTGCCAGCCTAGGGGCAGGGGAAAGCTTGGGTTCCCACGGGCAAACGCGTTGCCAGGAGATTTGCTTTCAGTTTCCCTCTGCCATGACAGTGCTAAGCACCAGCTGCTCCTCTGTGGGAGGACCCCAGCAGCACCCAGCTCCACAGACCCCCAGATCCACTCAGACCTGACCTCAGTAACAAAGAGCAAATTCCCCCCAAGCTCTGCTTAACACGATCCACTTGGACTCCTACAGACATCAGAGCAGTTGCAGCTCCAGTCCGTGTCTCCCCATTGGAGCAGGGAATTCAACACCCCCAAAGAGCCTGCTCTATGAACACCCCAGCCCTGCTCATGCCCTGTGCATTTGGTACACATACCCTGGGGAGCCGACAGCTCACCAGCACCACCCTGCAGAGACTCAAAGGGCAGAGGGCAAAACCCCTGGCAGGGAAAAGAGAGGTGACACCAGGAAGGGCAGGGAAGAACCTACAGCGCTCTCAGAAGGCATGGCAAAAGCAAGCAGCCCTTGCGCAAGGCAAGGAGTAAAGGGAAGGAGGGGAAAGCAAAGCCTAGCAGGGGTTAGCTGGGATGCAGATCCTCACAAGCTGCCACTGGAAGAGAGGGGAACCAGACCGATGGTGGGAAGGGCTTGTCCAAGGCCATGCTGCACAGCCAGGATCCTGATCCCCCCTTAGCCAGGCTGGGGTTTGCCACTTCCTCCCAGGTTGAGGGGACTCCTCTTTGCCCCAGCTTCTTGATATATGGCCTCCACAGCAGCCAAAGCCATGTTGCAAGCAAAAGGGTGGCTTCAAGAAGGAAAGAGGAGCTGGGAGCTCCCAGGTGAGATGCGAGACACTGAAGCCTTTGCTTGGGAAGAGGAAATGGCCAAAACCACAGAAACAGCTGCGTCAGGAGGACAGACCCAACACACCACAGCCTGTGCACAGGGCAAAGACCTTTGCCTGAGAAGGGCACCAATACACAGAGCACAAGGCCTTCAGGGTGGGAGATGCTGGCTGCTCTGCACTAAGGTCTCTTTGGCACTGCAGGAGAGCCCACGGGCAGCCCACATCCCATGGGTGCCACGCAGTGGGGAGGACTCTATTGCCCTAGCCCAGAGAAATGGCACGAGGCAGCCCACTGGGAGGAATGTCAGGGACCCAGGACTCCACTGACCCTTCCTTGGGTGCAGGGGTGGTTGAGCTGTTGTAGAAGCTGGGGAAGAGCTGCAGCATCCCTGCATCCCAGCCAGAGCTGTTCCCACCAGTTCTAGATCCCACCCCTATCCACACCAGCAGCAGCCAGAACTCATCCCTCTGCAGGGTGCTGGGGCAGAGGGGTGGGGCAACTGGCGCACTGCTGTCCTGCTCCAGGCTGAGGGGCACAATGGTGGTCCTCTCTGGGAGGGTGAACACGGTCCTGGGCACCTCCTCAGGGCTGCAGGCCGAGTTAGACCCCCTCCAACAGCTCCTGCCTTCATTTTGGTGGTCAGTCCCAGCTCTGAGTGGATAGCTGGAGCTGGAGGCATCTCACATCCCTTGCAATAGCAGCCACCTCCAAGCCAGTCCACAGCTCCCCACTGCTAGTCCTGTCACACCAGCTTTCACAGGTTCTGCAGCAATCCTCCGACACGGACGACACAGATGTGACCACAGACATGGGTATGTACTCACACACACATTCACCCCACAAGAGTCAGAGTGGCGTTGACTTGACACACGGCTGGACACGAGGTGCCGCTGCAAAGCCACTGGCAGGGCAGTTTTGTCTCTTCAGCAATTGATGGCAACAAAATGGAGCCTGGGACGATCCTGTCCACTCAGGACAGGAGAAGCATCAGGCTGACGCCACATCCTGCTGCCCAGGAGGCTCCCAGTCTGCAACCTCTGTCAGATCCCCAGTCTACAAGGCTATACCTGCAAGTCAGAGAGGGAACGCGGCACCTGTCAGGACAAGCTGCCAGCACCCCAACGTTGCATCGAGAGTATAACCTGCCCCTCTCAGCCACAGCCTTCACCCCTACCTTGTGGATCTGTGGTGGAAGCTCATCCTCAGAGCTCTCCTCTGGTACAGGCTCTGGGTGTCTTGCTGACTGCCCATCCTCAGCCCAGCCTCCCAGAGGGAGGCGGGAGAAGTGTGATGGGGCTCTGTGTACTGTGCCTGGGTCTGCAAGAGGCAAGAAGGAACATGAGCTATCTGGAGGACTGTTGGTGTCCAGAAGCAGGCAGGCTGCTTGTGCCAGTCCATCAAGGGCATGATGGACCTCAGACCTGGCTCCCATACCTGTGATGCCACCATATCGCCGCTGGAAGCCAGTCTGCAGCGTGGCTGTCTCCTCGGTAGGCTGCCGTGATGAGGAGAAGGGGTAGCTGGCAGAGCGAGGGATGGGGACGGGGGCACCGCGCTGAGTGTCCAGCTCCTCATGGGCACTCTCCCCACTCTCGTCGCTCTCACGACGGTGCCAAGTGTGCCGCTCGGGCTCCAGCTGAGCGTGCTGCTTGTGCAACTGTGGGCCGGCACACCAGTGAGTGAGCCATAGGGGAGAGCCCAGATGCCCAAACACCCTCTCCCCAGCCCTTGCACACACACACACGGGTTTTGGCTTTCACTCACATTAGTATCCCACTCACTTCAGACAGGGCACACATCAGTGCTGCCTGCTCTGTTCCACACCTTGCTGGCTGGCCGAGCTGCAGGCTGCTCACCTCATGCATGTAGAGTGCGTGGAGACTCATCTCGGTGGAGGCGTACTCCGACAGGATCATGCTCTGCAGCTGACCCTCCCAGGCGCTGCTCCCTGAGCTCACAGTCCTTGCATCAGCACTGCCATCAGACACACAAGTGATGTTTGATATCCAGGTACCCCCCCACTGCCCATCTTTCCTCCACTCTCATGTCAGGTTTCCTCCTGGACTGGGTAGGAACAAGCCCTCTGTGGCATCTCCCCAGGTGCACAAGATGACCAGCCCTTCAATGGCACTGCCTCTGCCCTACCAGGAGTTTCTCATCACCATAGTACCCACAGAAGAGCACCAGAACCCCAACACTCCTCTGGGGCCAGCCTGAGCACCTGGGCCTAACTCTTCTTGTGAATATGTCCCCTGCTGTCCCAGGCTGCAGAGACAAATGTGCCATGCACCTAGGACAACAGGGTGGCAGTTGGGCAAGGAGTAATGAAATTTGCAAGGTGTTTGACCCACCCCTCTCCAGTCTGTGGCTTACCCAGAGGCTGTCATGGCACTGCCACGAGGCTGGGCTCCCTCTCCATCCCTTCCCGCTGTCTGGAAGCCACCGGGAGGCTGCTGGGCAGACTGGAGAGGGGAGAAGGAGCGCAGGGCCGAGGCCACTTCGGAGAGGTGGCGGGAGGCCTGTCCGTCCCGGCCCATGTGGAAGCCCAGTGCTGAGGAGCCTGCTATTACATTGGCAATCAGGCTGTGTGGCTGCAGAGTTGAAAGGGAAAGAATCACTGTCCTGTGCAGACTTGGAGACCTGATCCCAGCCAGTGACACCGAGCTGAGGCACCTCAGCTCTCTCAGCCCCTCTCCCACCTCACAGGGACCCAGGACAATCTGCTGCCCTCTCCAGAAACCCCGAAGTATCCTAGCCAGTGGTGATGTACCACATCTGCATCCTTAGATTCAACCCAGACAAGGACAAAATTGCCCACAGAACCCAATTGTCAGGTTGTCAGCATGCAGCAAGCACCCCAAGAACACCGAGCTTCCCTCCCCCAGCCTGGGCACCTCTGACTCCGACTGCAAGGACTGGATGGAGCTGAAGAAGGCATTTTCAGGGAGCACAGCCTGCTGAGCCAGTGCCACACTGCTGTCCCGGTGCACCCGCTCCTTCAGGAAGCCGATGAAGGCCGTGCTCTCGCGGGGTGGCTGCCACTTGGGGTTGGTGATGGCAAAGTGCATGAGGGACAGCTCTGTCTTGCCATCCTCTGCCTGCTGGTAAATGGAGGCCTCCGTCTTTCCTGCTGACATCCACTGGGAAGCAGAGACAGGTAGTGAGGGACAGGATCTGCTTTACATCTCTGCCAAGCCTGGAGATCCTGCAATCAATCTGGGCAAAGCATACAACACCCAGTATAAGCTGAGCCACAGCTCATATGTAGCAGGCACTGCACCAGAAGTCCACGCTAGTTCAGCCCTCACAGCCTGGGGAAGAAGCGGCAAGCTCAGCATCTTCCACCTCCACCCAGAACATGCATTGCTGCAAGGGAAGTGGAGATATGGGGACTAGTCACAAAACACAGAGCTGAAAGCCTTGTCCTGCACTCTCCAGCTCGCAGCAGGAGCAACAACAGCCAACAAATGACTGTTCTTAAAAGCTTCCTGCCACAGAGAGTCCACTCCCTCCCTAGTCATGGCCTTGTCACTGGGGAGTTTTTCCTGACAAGTAATCTAAATTCCGAGGCACAGGAAATAGATCCTCTTTCCCTCCACACTAGATTTTACACAATGGAAAATTCTCCTCATCTCCCCGAGGCTGCCTCTCTCCTGGGCAGTCCAGCTCCGTTAAATCAATTCTCAGTGGTCATGCTTTCCAAATGTCCAAATATCTCAATTCCTCTCTCCTGAGGACACAGGACTCTTGGTTGTGAAGACAGGCAACAACAGCAAATAACAAAATGACAAAGCCTGGTTCACAAAATATCGGGTTAATGATCACAGCTAGGCCACAAGAGCCTCCTGGGGCTGGTGACCTGTGCTGGCAGCCCCAGACACCCAGCAGAGATGCAGGTGACTGGGCTGTGGGCTGCCAGGAATGGTGAGTGACAGCCTCCCGTGAGGCTGAAGGACTGAAGGTACTGGTGAGGAGCCAGGGCTGCTGTCCCATGATGGTGGGACCTACCGCAGGGTGGCCATGCTGGCGCACGTCCATCTGGGCAAAGGAGCAGGTGTCACCCACACCCACCACCTCCACAGTGAAGTTGCGGAAGAAGTCCACAATGTCCAAGGACTTGGGTCGCAGGAAGATGATGAGGATCAGGGGCGTAATGATGGGGCTCAGGAGCTCCTCCAGGATAAAGACCTGAGCACAGAGATAATAGGATCAGCACAAGCTTGAGGATGTCAAAATCCCACAGTCTCAAAGCCAGACCCCAGCTCCATCCCTCTATCTTCTGAGGCAGGGTGTCTCTGGGAAAGCTGCTTTGTCCTCTACAAGTCCAGGAGCTGCTCAGCTCTGTGGCAGCTTCTCCCTTCTGCAAGGACGTAGGCGAGTCCCCATCCCAACCCCATGCAAGCCAAGCTCACCGCTTTGTACTGGAAGAGCTGGGCAAACTCGTCCCTGGTCTCATAGCGGTGGGCATTGCCCTGCCAGTGGTCAGGCATGTAGTGGATGTGTGCCAGGATGACTCGCAGCAGCTGCTCTGGGCAAAATACCAGGTGCTGGTCAGGGATGAAAGACCTGTAGGACAGGACAGGACAGGGAAACACCACAGCATCACACCTCACTTCCTAGGAGGGCAGAGTGACCAGCCCTTATCACAGCTCCAGCTATAGCCTTCACACCCAAGCCAAACCTCCCTGCCAGCCCAGCCCCGGGTTCTTGCTGAATAGCTCCAGCAACACCCCTGTATCATACTACTACTGCACCCAAGCTCAGCACTATGCCCTCTTCTCCTGCCTGCCCCCTGACTCTCCAAGGCCATGCCCTTCGCTCAGGCAGATTCACATCCACATGCCACCAAAGAGCATTTTACATAGATGGTTGTCAGTCCCACTGCTCCCCACAGCGCTGTCTGGAGCACAGGGGCAGCACAGACCCACCTCACCTGCACACTGTGATGCCCACCCCAAGTAGGGTGACCGTGGTCAGGACATGCTCGACTGCCAGCACGTCCTCATCATAGATGGTGAGAGCAATGAGCACAGCCAGGATGGAGCCAGCAAAGAAGGCCACGTTCTTGGCCACGATGGTGAGGAGCGGGGAGATAAAGCAGTTCATGTACTTGGAAGCTGGCTTGTACCCTTTGCTGAGGCGAGAGTGCAGTTCGTGGTCCAACTCATTGAAGTGACGGAGGTAACAGCGGCCATAGAGAGACCAGCAGCGGGCACCCAAGCTGCCTGGCTCCCGCTTCAGGATCTCTGTGTAGCTAAAGAAGGCATAGAGAATCTGCCAGATGAGGATGAGGGGGCAGAGGAGGAAGTTAGCAATGCCAATCCAGAGGATGCGAGTGCTGAGCTTCTCAGCCAGCTCTAGGCGGTTCCCAGCCCGCTTGTACTCGGCCTTCAGGCTCCACTCATTCTCAAAGAGGGAACCAGGCCCCCAGAAGAAGATGAGCTCAAAGTTGTACTTGAGCCCCCGCGTGTAGAAGACGGTGTCTCCCAGCAGGGGCAGGCGGAAGCGGATAGGCAGCAGTGACTTGTTCACCATGGCCACCATGTAGTTCTTGAAGCGGAGGATGCGGTGGTAAATGTCCAGCTCCGTCAGCTCCTTCTTGTGGATGCAGATCTGGTGCTCCTTCTGGATCTGCACGATGCGGGCCTGCACCTCCTGCCACGTGTAGTATGGCAAGGTGGACTGGAAGGGAGAAAGGAGCAAGGTTAGGGCAGGATGAGTTCCGGGACAGAAGCTGGGCTGAGCCCTGTCAAACAGCATGTCCCAGTGCATGCTGCGGCATTCACATGCCCCACCATCACATGAAGCACCTCCTGCACTGCTTCAGCCTGCAGCATCTAAAACCCATACTTTGCCCCACTGCCCTTTACGCCTACATTAGTACAGATGACTGTTTTCCAGTCACTCACACATCAGCTGCCTCAGTGGCATGAAGAGAGCTCCAGCTCCCCTGGGTCCTCCCAAAGCTGCTATTTAGTCATCAGGAAGGCACAAACAGGGGAAGGGACTTAAGCAGTGTCCCAGAGGGAGCCTGTGAAAAACTTAGGGAGCAACCAAGGCTCTCGGCTCATGCCACCTTTCTCAAGACACAGTCTCCACTCAAAGGATGATGCTGTTCATCAGAGCAAGGACTCTGGACTAGGATATACGTGCAAGCCTCAGAGCCCATCTTTGACACACTGATCTCCCGTGTGATCTTCACCAGTGAAGTAGCTCTACGCCTCTGTTTCCTTCCCCCCTCCCCCCCTCCCAGTAAACCAGGAAGATGACCTGTCCTCAACTCAGGGAGGTATGAGAATACCATTGCTTATGCTTTCTCTGTTGAAAGGCATCACAGAAAAGGCCATCACTGAAAAATAAACATATTGGGTAGCAGATGGCAGAGGAGTGTGCCAACAGCAGAGAGGCAAGCTGGGCAGAAGGGTTAACGTGGTATAAATTGGCTGTTGGAGAAGAGGCTCAAAGGAGATCAGTGCAGTTATGAAGCAGAAGGAAGAGGTCTCCCAGAGAAGCTGGCTTTGGGGAGGAAGAATGAGCTGCTTTTAACCACCCAACAAATGCCTCCTGCATCCCTTAGCCGCACTGTACATGGCCCTTGGCCCAGCTACTTACCATGGGGATTTTCAAGGCATTGATGTAGAAAGAGTGAATCTCCCAGTAGCAGCAAATGTTGTAGATAAACTTGACGAGTCGGTGGATCCAGAAAACCCCAGCTATCACCAGGATGCAGATGAGGAAGCTGTTTGCCTGGATTCTGTGAGCAAGAAGAAACAAGTAGTAGGAGACAGGCTCAGGCAAGTGCCCCAAGTACCTGAGAAAGTAAGACTATTGGCCACCATGCCCTCTGCTCCCCCTACCTTGCACTGCAGACATCTGGAGACAGGAAAGCATCTGGCAGAGTCACCTTAATGGGTTCACTGGGATGCTGGCTGTGATTTACCGCTTTGTTGGCAAAGAGAATGTCGTAATCAACACAGCTGATAAGAAAGGTGGTGAATGCCACCACAAAGATGAACTGCCTGCGAAAAAAGGGAGCAGGCATCAGGGAATCATCCTTCTACCTCCCAAAATGTGAAGCGGCTAGGGTTACGTGTC
The DNA here is from genome assembly GCA_002631895.1 of Agapornis roseicollis. Classification (NCBI taxonomy): domain Eukaryota; kingdom Metazoa; phylum Chordata; class Aves; order Psittaciformes; family Psittacidae; genus Agapornis; species Agapornis roseicollis. The sequence goes on from NDXB01016173.1 coordinate 10,689, forward strand.
ATGGAGATGCATTCCCACAACCATGGCGGTAGGAAAGCTCAAGAGCACAAGTTCCACAAAGTGGAATGTAGGTTTGGGGCATGAAAATCATAGCAAAGAGGAGACAGGACAACTATAAAGGGAGCCTTCCCTCCTACCCAGCTGCAGGAGCTCAGCAAATTCTTGTGGCTGCTCCCCAGCAGCTGTCACAGACACAACAGAGAAGGAACCTACACTTACATGAGCTCAAAGATCTCTCCAATGAGCATGCAAGTGAAGCCATTCTTCTGATGCAGGTTATAGACGTGAAGGCTACAGTCAAGGAAAACAGTCTGGAGACTCCTGCTCTCTGATGAGGTAGGAAGAGGCTTCTGGTCCACTGGCATCTGCAGCTCCCCAGAGCATAGCTAATGCCACTTTACAAGGCTAACAGCATTCTCTGTGACTGAGCAGGTCACCCATTAGTTCCCTTTCTCCATTACCAAGCCCTGAAGATCCTGTGAACCAGGTAGACAAACCAAACTGATTTCTTCTTGCCCTCCACACCAGTCTCAAGATTCTGGAGCACCAGGCTGATTACTCCCTTCCATGCTGGCCTTGAAGGTCCCAGGCACCCAGCCAGCAAGGTGACGGTGACAGTGACAACCCCATCACAGAACAGGGAACTGTAACAGCATCTGGGGCACTATCCACAAAATCAAGGAGTTACAAGTCCTAAGTGGGAACTTGGATATGAACTGCTGCTGGACAGCGAAAACTAGGAGCCTCCAGTAGACAGGATGCTCCCACCATCATCTGCTTCCTCCGATAACTGAGTGACTTGTATTCTTTTATATGGTTTTTGAATACAGATTATGATTGTTATACTGATACAGCAAACTACACATTAAGATATGACCCAGTCTGCAGAAAGCTCTGGTGATTAAAAACCTTAAGCTAAGCAGTGCACTAAGCTGTTTGTAAAGTTATATTGCACTGGTTCCGCTAGCTGTGCTACTCTGATTATAAATGCTGTGATATGCTAATAACAAAATCCTGGTAAGAAAATAAAGCTTTAATTGTAAGTACAACTTAGTACCATCATCACTGTGCCAAGGATCCCTAAAAGAACCTGTCTGTCCCCTCACTGTTGGGTGACAGCACCCACTGGTATGGGCATTCAGCCAGCCCCCAATCTCTCCAGAGCCATGTGGTGTTCTACGGGAAGCGGCAGGCGCTGCCCCAGCTCCGAGTCACACCAAGCACAGGCTTCCCACCAGCACTGTGAGCCCAGGAGGTGGTGGGTGCCCCCTGCCCTGCACAAGGATATGCGAGAGAAGAAGAGGTCCAGGTTCTCGATGTGATGCCACGGAGCTGACGGAAGAAGCACGCAGGGTGAGGGGCTCCCCGGAACAGCAGCCTTGCTGTTGTGACAGGCAGAGCCCCACCTTTCCCCGGGCACCGGTCCGGTCCCACAGCCCCCGATCCCGCTCCACGACCGGCCTCCCCCTCGGTCCCCGGCTGCTCCCCCATCCCAGCCACCCGCACCAGCCCCCCCGCAGCCCGGTCCCGGCCGGTTCCCAAGGCCTCCACCGCCTCACGCCTCCCGTCGCCACTCCCCTAAGGCTTGGGCCACCGCCCCCCGCCGCCGACTGCCAGGCCCCAACCCCCGGTGCCGGTGCCGATGCCGCCGCTCACACTTGGTGCCCTCGGGGACGTGGACGAGCAGGTCGCCGCCACCGGGGGGAGACTCGGTGGAAGAGCTCTCCAGGCGCTGGTACTGCGTCTCGAAGTGGGCCATGGCGGGGCCGGCCGCCCGCCACCGCCACCAGCCCCGGGCCCAGCCCGCTCCGTGACTGGCAGCCGCGGGGTGGGTCAGGGCACAGCCAATGGGAAGGCGGAGGGCGGGAGGCGGGGCTGAGTTTAGCGGCGGCCCATAGGCGGGCGGGATGTGACGTTTGACAGCTGAGGGGTGCTTCCGGGTGGTGGTGGAGGCTGCACGTGAGTGGCGGGGTGCGTGTCCCCGGTACCGGGGAGAGGAGGGGAGGGGTGTCGGTCGGTCGGTCGGTCCATGGGGTCAGCAGCTTCTCTGCGGGACAGAGGAGGAATCGCGGCGGTACCGGACTTGGGGCACTGACGGGGTGGGGGGATCCCGGGGGCAGAGGCTGCGGGTGGGTCCCGCCGCAGGGAGGCCTCTGGGCTGGGACCGGGGGAGGACCCGGGTCAGGCGGGGGGACGGGGCCCGTCCGGTCACCCGCGGGTGGTTCTCGCCGGTCCCGGGTGCAGGCCCGTGGCTCAGGCGCTGTCCGTTCTGCGGGGAGCAGGAGCGATGGCGGCCCCGGAAAGCAGGTCGGTTTTCGAGGCCGCCCAGGACGCCGTCCTGCTGCGCGGGCTCACCCTCCTCACCGGAGCTGCTGCGGAGGCCTGGGGCGCCGATCCGGCACCGGTGAGCCACGGTGCGTGGGGCTCCGCGGGGCAGCGGGGGGGTGGAGTGTGCGCCCAAGCTTCTGTCGGCCATAGAGAAGGAGCTCTGTCCCCAGCACAGCTTGAGTGGCCATCCTGGAGCATAGGCGCTGCCTGGTGGATGGTCCTCAAGTTCCTTCTACAGCCATAGATCTCTTTTTGCGGCTGAAAAGAGACCCAGGAGGCCCTGCTGTTTGCAGTGCAGCCTGGAGAGCCACCTCTGCACAGCCTCTCCTTCCAGACAAACCTGCAGGTGCTAGCAGTGAGGAGAAAGCCCATGGGATCTATGCAGTTCCGGAGCGGATGTGCTGCTCCACCTGTGAGCAAGTGTTCAGCAGCCGGGAGGAGCAGGTGAGTGGGGCTGAGCAGCCAGCATAAGGTAGGAGCAGGGTGGTGAGGTCCTACTGCAGAGACTCAGCCCCAGCATAGTGCAGCCCAATGCTGCTTGCTTCCTAGAGCTCCACTGGCTATGTCCTGTTGGAGCTGGCACTTAGGTGCTACATGTTGTTGCCTAAAATGTCATTTACTGGAGGTAAACACTACATGCAGCACAGGCCTATGCCTTTTTAGGTTAACTGTTAGGTGGCTAATTGCTTAATGTACCGTAGTCTTCCAGTCTGGATCACTCTAGGGTCCAAGCATCAGTTCAGCCCTCAGGGTCTGTCACCTCAGGCCCTTTGGTGGTGAGGGTTTCCATGGACCAAGACCCTGCTGGCTCATACCTCTTTCTTCCACAGACTGAGCACTACTGTCTCGACTGGCATCGCTTCAACCTAAAGCAGCGACTCCTGGGGCGGCAGACGCTGCCAGAAGAAGCATTTGAGGAGAAGACCCGTGCAGGTGAGGAATGGAGCCATCCCAGCAGAGCCCAGGGGCTGTCAGTGGCCCTGCTGTGGCCACTCTGTGCAGTGGTGAAACCTTTGGCTACCTCTGCCAGCTTAGAGTGCCTTTGTTCTGCCCCTCTGGAGTTTTCTGGGAATGCAGCACTGCTCCTAAGCCCTGCTGACTTGTTATGGGGAGAAGAGGGTGTTCTACCTCATCCTCTGCCTAGGCAGGGAGTCTTTGGGCCAGAGCCCCAGACCCCTGTGTCCACAGCCCCCTTGTGATACGTAGGGTATTGGACAGGACATGTGTTGGGTTGTGGGCTAGCGCTTGGAGTCACCTGAAAAATTTTGGGGAGGCTGTTGTTTAAGCTTTGCCTGGCTCTAGTGCTTCATTTTCTCCCCCTTGCAGGCAGTGTCTCTAGCATCTCGGGGTCTGATTCAGAGAACTCTGATTCAAGCAGTGAGTCAGAGTTGCTACCTTCTGCCAGCAACAGCCCTGGGACCCTCCAGATCCCACGTTCCCACAAGGTGCTGTTCCGCAATGCAAAGGGCCAGCTCATTTCTGCCTACCGCTGCGTGCTGGACACCGGGAAGGCAAGTCACAGCCCAGCTTGTTGGGAGAGGAACCCCAGAGGAGACAGGTGGCATTGGGATGTAGTTGTCTGTCTGACATTTCCCCCCACCACGTGCCGTGATGGGAAGGGTGGTTTGTGGTATCAGGTCAAAGCCCTAGGCTTGCTGGTGGTCTGGTTTTTAATGCTGGGATGCTCCAGAAACCTGCTTCTGGTGCCGGCAGAGGGCTTGGTTTCTATCCTGAGGGACAGCAAGAGGTAACAAGGCAATGCCATGGGTGCTAGCAAAGGTGTCTATGCATCAGGGTAGCACCGAGGAGCCAGTGGAGCTGGCAGCATCACTGCAGAGCCTCAATGCGAGCACGTGCTGGGTTGTGCTGATGATGGGCGGCGGGCACTTCGCAGGAGCTGTGTTCCGAGGGTGAGTACAGTGGGACAGAGCTGGGGTTGCTCCTTTGAACATGGTCAGTGGCACTGGGTATTGGATGGTCACCCCCCCCCAGCACACTCCTTTGTCACAGTGCTTACCCCACCCTGGGCACCCACAGCTGTCAGTCTTTGCTTGAAAGCTGGCTAAACCCAGTTATGCTGCTAAAGAAATACTAATTTTTAGGACCCCAGGGACAAGCCACAAGCCCTCCAGGGTCCCAGGAGCATCAGCTCCTGTGCATGAATGGGCCATGTTGTTCATGCCTGCCCCTCTCCACAGCCCCCAGGTGCAGGAGCACAAGACATTCCACCGCTACACGGTGCGAGCGCGGCGGGGCACAGCCCAGAGCCTTCGGGATGCCCACACCCCAGGGTCAGCACCCAGGTCAGCTGGAGCCTCCCTGCGGCGTTACAATGAGGCTGCCTTGCTCAAGGTGAGGATGCACCACACTACGGGGCTTTGGGCAGGGAGACATTGCTGTAGCTGGCTTTGAGAGGTGCTACCACAACACTGCTGGAGAGCTTGGGTGGAGCGTGAGCTCTGGAAGAGCCAGGGCTCAACTGAGGCTGCTCTGTCCTGGGTCTGTTCTTGCTCCAGCACTACCTGTATCCACAGAGTGTGCTCAGGGCTTCCTCTTCCTCCCCAGGATATTCAGGACCTGCTGTCGGCCTGGGCACAGCACCTCAATGAAGCTCAGCGCATCTTCCTCCGGGCCCCTCGTCACAACCGTGCACTGCTCTTTAGTGGCAGGAGCCCACCCCTCACCCCGGGTGACCCTCGCATCTGCAATATCCCCCTCAGCACCCGCAGGGCCACCCTGCGAGAGGTGCTGCGAGTCCACAGCGTGCTGGCCAGCCTGCAGGTGTATGGTGAGTTGGACCAGCCCCAGGGCCTGTGGGGTCAGAGCAGGTGGGGTGATGTGGTCCCTTGGTGCAGTAGGGGATGCTGCCCTATGGGGTAGAGGTGCTAGGTCTCCAACCCTCAACACCTGGAGACGTGGGGTGCTCCATGTCCCCAGGCAATGACAGGAGCACCCTTGCTGCCTAGGGAAGGACACGCCACTGGAGAATATCACTGGGTCTCCCCGGAAGGGCTGGCAGAAGAGGTGGCAGAAAGCAGAGGTGGATCCCCCGCAGGAGGACGTGAGTGGTGAGTAGAGCCATGGAAGGGGATGTGTCTCTGGGCAAGCAGGGGGGTCTGGTATTACTACGCAGGACCAGATTTGCAGCCCTGTGACAGGACCTGGCACCACAGTGGGGATCTGTGGGGTGGGACCTTGTGCTGGGCAGAAGGGCAGGGTGTGCTTGCCTGAGGCCAGTGATTCACACTTTGTGTGGGGCCTCAGCCCCTGTCTTACCACCCCTCTCAGCCCCAGAGGAGGAAGAAAGCCCTGCAGGGGAGCTGGAGACTGTGGAAGTGACACTGGGGACCTTGGACCTCCGGGAGTTCGAGGTGATGCCCAAGCGAAACCGCAAAAAAAGGAAGAAGAGGGACAAGAAGGTGGAGAAAGGTAAAGGGCTGGGGGCAGTGTAGGAAGGTGTAGGGGAAGGGACTGCTATGTCTGGGGTGCAGGCTGGCCATGGCGCTCTCCCTCACCATGTGCTCCCTGTGCAGGGTCCTGTGCTGAAGAGATGGGATGCCATGGTACCCAGTGCAGGCAGCCTGGCCTGGAGCTGGTGACAGAGTCACAAGGGGAGGCTGATCCCCTTCCCTGGGGCAATGGAGGTATTTAGGGTCTGGAGTTGGGCTGGGTGAGTGCCTGCCCCATTTCCTGGTGGCTTTGCAGTGGGGTGGAGAGCTCATTGTCACGCAAGTGCCCAGAACAGATGTGTGGGATGGCTGTTGTGCAGCTAAATGCCTTTGAGTGAGCCCTGTGTTTAGAGCAGTAGCTCTGAACTCAGGGGATGCACAGCACCTGGCTGAGTCAGGAGTACTGGGGGAATTGGAGTGGGTCTTATCTCGGGAGAGGGTTCAACTGCTGCCAGCAATGCCCAGCAATGCCATGACACATTGTCACAGACTCTGATGATGCTGGATATCCTGCAGTGCCCAAATCCAGCTAGCAGGACAGTTCTTTAACTGTGCCATGTGTACTTCCTAGTCATACCAGAGCACCGTTCTGCTTGGAGGGCCATCAGACTCCCTTCTTGTTCTTCCTTTGCAGGTGACCCTCAGACCCAGCTCCGTGATGCCCTGTTCACCGCCTGCAAAACGGGGGATGTGGGGATGCTGCGACACCTTCTGGATGTACCAGAGCACGGGGCCCTGTCAGGGGCCAGCAAGGATGGGGAGGGCACGCAGCCTGTGGATATGCCACGCTCCCTGCTCAACCAGCCCCTGGATGAGCACAGCTGCACCCTGCTTCACGTGGCAGCACAGGCAGGGAAAGCTGAGGCTGTGTGCCTATTGCTGGAGGCAGGAGCAGACCCTGCCCTGAGGTACGGCTGCAGGGTGCCCAGTGGTTGAGGAGCACAACCCTGGTGTGGGAGCCCAGTGACTCCTTCCTGTCTCAGCTAAGGGAGACTGGTGCCAGCCTTGTCCAGCCAGGGCTGGTGTCTGCCATATGGGATGTTTAGTGTGTTACCCAAGGCATAAGAGCTGAATCACTGTTCTCTGCCTGCCTGGTCTGATACAGCAATGGGCAGGCACTGCCCAAAGTGCTCCCAGGTTTATTGGTAGGCAGTCCAGAGGGTAGGGATCAGACCACCCTTTGCAAGCCATTTGAGATGCAAAAAGGGAAGGATTTGGGGTACTCTGCTGCAGGGATAAGCAACTTCTGTCCTTGGCAGCAATAGCCTAGCCTGCAGTACCTGTTGGACATCTCTGGGGAGTCGCTGGGCAAAAACCCCCATTGGACAGCAGGGTGAGCTGGTCTTCCTTGTCTCCAGAGATGATCAGGAGAGGACCCCGTACTGTGTCTCTGCTGACAAACTGACCCGCAACACCTTCCGCAAGTTCATGGTGGACCACCCGGACAAGTATGACTACAGCCGTGCCAAGGTGTGTGCCTGCCCTCTGCTCTCCCTTTCTGGGGGCTGGGGGACCCCAGAACAAAGCACCTCTTGCTCATTTGTGCCACAGCTCAAGTGAGAGATGCTGACTGCCCTCTGCCTGCAGGTGCCAGGGCCCTTGACACAGGAGATGGAGGCCAAGAAGCTGGAGAAGAAGCGGGCACAGAAGGCACAGCGGAAGCAGCGGGAGCAGGCACAGCGGGAAGAGCGGCAGCGCCGGGAGCAGGAGCAGGCAGAGAAGCAGCGGTTTGCAGCCCTGTCTGACAGGGAGAAGGTGAGGCCGTGCACAAGGAATCCAGCCCAGCTGGGGCAGTCACAGTGTGGTGGGCTCTGTGGGGAAATAAGCTGTGTCTCTGCTCCCCAGAGGGCACTGGCTGCTGAGCGGAGGCTGGCTGTGCAGCTGCAGGACACTGGCACAACTCTTGCTAACATCAGGTAACCGCTCCAGCAGCTTCACTTCACAGACAAACTCCAAAGCCAGTACAGCTGTTCCCTGCCCTTCTTGTTCCAATTCTCGTTTCCAGTCTAAAGCTATTCTGGTCCACTCAGTTCCCAGTAATCCCTGTGTAAAAGCTTTCTCTCTCTTGCCCTGCTTCCCCTACCCTGCCATGGTCCACTTGCAAGCCAACCCCCCAACCACTCCTGTACCCCTGTTCCTTGTCCCTTCCCTGTACCACCCCACAGGCTTATGGGCAGCCAGCCCTGCCCATGCCGATCTGGGAAGGGACTTTACAACCCCTTATGGGGCCAGATTTCCCCCATGTTCAGCCTGCCTTGAAGGGCCTCACATCATGCTCCTGGTGTCTCATGTCACCATTCAGGCAGTAAATCCTCTCCTCTAACTCTTGCAAGCGACCCCTTCACTCAGAGCCACCTCTGTTCTTTCCTGCAGCCGCTGCTGGCATTGTGGAGAGTCCCTGCTGGGCCGGATCCCTTTCCATTACCTCGACTTCACCTTCTGCTCCACAGCCTGCCTGCAAACACACCGTCGGGCCCGGGCTGCCCACATGTAAGGCTGGGGGCTGTTGCTACCTCTCAGGGGCCGGTGGGGTGGAGGCATGGAGAGGTTGCGGAGCACTGGGAGCACTTGCAGAACAGTGCTGGCCCAAGGAACTGAGTTGGCCATGTCACACTCTGGTGCAACTGGTAAGGCTCTGGGAATGAGTGTCACAGTGGGGATGTTACAGCTGAGCAGTTCCCATGGGCTACGGTGAGATGCCAGGACTGTTTTGTGGCAGGTGTCCTGCTGCCAGCTTTTCTCATGGCAACATCATAGGCTGCTGCATGTGGTGGTGGGACAGAGCCTGGCACATGCAGACCATGGATCTCTGGGCTACTTACAGCCATGCCTCTGGGTACCATCTAGGCTGTGCTTTGCCCTCCCCTCACCTGGAAGCCATCAGTGTCTTGGCTGTATCATGTTAGCAACTACCTCCTCTGTCTGCATTAGCAATAAAGAGGTGCCTTGACCCCCGAGGTGTGTGGGGGAGTCAGCATGAGCCCTGGAACTATCTGGGACAAGTGTGGGATTAACATGCAAAAAGAGTTCAGTCCTGGGCCCCTTTCTCCTGCCTTGCCCCAGAGGAGGGCAGGAGGTCGGAATGTCCATGCCAGGACACGTGCCGCTTTTTTAGGGCTCTGCAGCCCCTCTGCTCCTCCCTGTGCATCTCTACAGCCCCAGCAAGAGGTGACACTGCTGCCTGGCAGCCTAGTTTTTATTCTGTGGCCACAGTGCTGTGGCTGAGGGTCCTGTTGAAAAGCGGTTGGTCTAGAAAGAGCAAGAGAGGGGTGGAGGGTGCCCCCTCCAGCTCCAGCACTGTGATGTTGTTGGGGCGGCCAACGTGCAGTACTGAGCCTGGTACAAAGAGGGTCTGCTGGGGCCCACGGCAGGGCCAGTACCGGCCCAGGTTGAAGCCGTTTATCCACAGCTGGCCCTGAAGAATAAATATGGGACCAAGCTATGCTGCTGTTCACCCACACTCCCTTTCCCGGCTGCATACTGCCTTACCTTGCTCCAGCCTGGGAACTTCACAAAGGTGTCCCAGGCGATGCCAGGGGTCTCAAAGGTTCCAGTGTAAAAGGCTGGCCCTGCTCTGCCCCTTCTGCTTGATTGTGGCAGGGCAGCGTGGGGCCAGCCCTGCTGGACAGCAGTGTCTATGTCCAGGGGATAGATCAGCCAGTTGCTGAGAGGGCTGGAGTCCAAAGAGAGGTTCCCCAGCAAGCCCTGAGGTGGAGCAGGAAGGAAAATGATGCAGTAGGGTGTGCTGGAGCAGGAGCACCCTTGGTTTCCCCAGGGCATGTGCCCCTCACGGCAGTGAAGGTGAAATGGGATCACTTCCAAGGGGCTATGCAGCCCTGGCTGCTGTGGCAGTGTAAATGGGAGAGAGGGGTGCCCGCCTCACAGCCTTATCCTGGTAGGTTTGCCAAGGGGTGGTGTGAGATTGACCAGGAAGCAGGTTTGGCGTGGCCCTGCCATGGCCAGGGTCTGTTGTGGATGGCAGAAGAGGGGCTGTTCAGCCACGCAGGTGGCCAGGCCATCCCATCCAGGGCCCCAGGACCCACTGCCCTCACCTTGAAGTCACTGGTGTTGGCCCCGAAGCTGATTCTGCCCATGTTCTCCAGGAGCACATCCAGGGTGTACCCTGCTCTCCCCATCACACGAAGTGTCGTCTGCCCGTCCCTCTCCAGTGTCCCATAGTACTCCTGCAGCCACAGGGTCAGTACTGCTGCCCCATGCCCACATCCCACCACCTCAAACCCCGCTGACAGCCTGCCACTGTAACATCCTGCTCCCCAGAGCCAGCCCAGGGCTGCCCTCTAACCCCAAAGGGGGCAAATTTGTGCCAGAGGACTACCCCACAAGGGCTCAGTGTGGCTCTGCACCCTGGCTGTTCCTGAGCCTCTGGAATGGCACAACCCTGCTGCCAGCAGAACCCAGAGGCCACCTGAGCACTGGGCAAGGGATGGCTGTGCTCCTGTATCCTCACCTTCTGCAGCATCACATAGCCACGGTCACAGATGCTGTGGGGAGGAGCACCCAGTGTGGCTGGGTCCAGGACATCCCGAGGCAGCTGTGTGCGGTACACCACGAATCCATGGGCCTGTGGGACACAGCAGAGGACACAGAAAGGGAAACAGGGCTGAAGATGAGCTCTGCTCCTCCACCTCAAAGCCAGGGCCTGGCAAACAAGCACATCCCTCAGTGTCCCCACTGCATCCATCCCCTACCTGCTGTATGGCCTCGAAGGTGAGGGGGAACTGACTCTGAATGGGCCCGGAGGGGCATAGCACATCCAAGGCATCCAGGAGGTCAGCATACTGCAAAGAAAGGGGTGGGCGCTGGGCAGCCGGGCAGTGCCAGGCAGGGGCAGCACAGGCCCCAGGGCAGGCACTCACCTTCTGCAGGGCCACCTGGCCATAGGCGTACTTGGGGGTGGCAGGTGGCATCGGGCCAGCTGGCAGGGGCTGAAACTGAAGAACAAGCTGTCAGCTGCCCCTCAGGGCAAGCAGGAGGCATCCCTTTTCCTGCCAGCTCCATGTCCTTCTCTTCCTTGGCACAGGCAGTGGTGCCCAGTACTGTCCCCCTCCTCCTGCCAGGCTCAGCACCTTGCTGATGACCGTGCGGATGGCAAACAGCTTCTCAGTGGGGTCTCCTGCCTCCGAGAGTGGGGCATCATAGTCGTAGCTGGTGGTCACTGGTTTGTACTGGTCCTTGAAGTCAGCACCTGGCCAGGGAAGCGATGCGAACTGGAGGAAGGGGTTCTGCCAGAGCTCAGGGCATGGAACCCAGTGAGCTCTGCATTCCATGGGTGCAATGCAATGGAGGGGCATAACCCAGAACTGGGAGTCTCTCTGGGGACAAAAGGAGTTACAAGGGAGAGACAAGCTTGGGTTCAGGGGCCCTTGGGCCAGAACACACCATGGGACAGAACAGGAGCCTGAAGCAGCCTCCTCAGTGATAGCCAAGAAAAGCTCTCCAGCATTGCAGCATCCCTGGTACCTCCCCAAGGCAGGCACCTACTCACCACTCCAGTAGGCAAAGTTTGTCCCCCCATGGAACATGTACCTATGGAACACCGCAGTGAGCACCATCAGCACCCCACAGACCCAGCAGGGGCTGACTATGCCCTGCTGTGCCCAGTGCCAGCCCTGCCTGCTGAGCCCTGTGGGATGGGAGGGCAAACCCCCCAGGCTGGGCCCCACCAGCTGACTACTTGCATGTTGACACTGGCTCCCAGCTGCAGCATGTCCTCCAGCCCCCGGGCCACATGCACGGAGCTGGTGCTGGCATGAGCCTCCCCCCAGTAGTCCAGCCATCCTGTGTAGTACTCAGAGTTCACCTGGGGACCAAAGAGATTGTTACCCGCCCGGAGCTCCTGTCAGCCACATGTCCCCTTGCTCACCCATAGCCTTGCCACCTTAGCCCTCCACCTCCCCAAAGCCATCTTGGGTCATTGCCCCCCACAGTGGGGGACAATGTCAAGCTCACCAGGGGCCCCTTTGGCTCGACCCAGCGCTGGGCTCCAAATGCCTCCGTCACATTGGAGCCTGGGGAGGTGCAGAGAGGGAGGTTGGAGAGGGACAGAGCAGGGGACTCTCACCCCCTCTCCTGTCCCCCTCCACACCCCCCCCCCCCAGGGGCACCTGGCCCAAAGTCGACGGTGGCGTAAAGCCCCTGCAGTGTGCCGCCGTGCCGCGCTT
>NDXB01016175.1:3701-14467 GCA_002631895.1 Agapornis roseicollis
TTTTTTTTTTCTGCATAAACAGCATTTCCTGACAAGATTCTTGGAAACACAATAGGTATTTACAAAAAATTAGGGCTCTAGGTTTGCAATGATACTCAGTGCCAGAAGGAATCCATTCCATTTTGGAAGGGAAGTTTTATGGTCAGACAATCTCATAGACTCTTGGTTTTGTGCTTCAAAACAGACAAGCGATAGAACTTAGTGTCTGTAGCCTTCCCTCCTTAATATCTATGTCAAGGCTTTAGCTGCATACCTAAATGGAACTTGAATCTGATCTTTCTCAGAAGTTTTCTGTCTAGCTCCTACAGAGTAAAAAATTAAAATGTAATGCCATGTGAGTCAAGAAGGACAGATATAATGACTTAGTGATTCTTTTTTGCCTTAAAGTCTGTAAATCTGGTTATAAGTCTGCCTTTACTGTAAGCCATGACTGAAAGCTCCATATTTCTGATGCTGTTTTCCCAAGAAGGATTGACATTTTATGATTAAAGTGGGAAAACATAAACATAATTATTCATTTTTTTTCCATTTTCTTTCTGTACCTTGAATACAGATCTAATTGATGTGGCTAGGATGCAGTTAGCTTCCTTCTTAGCAGTCCATACGGTGTGTGCTGTGCATTTGTGGCTAAAACAGTGTTGACAGCAGACCAATGCTTTAGCCACTGCAGAACAGTGTTTACACAGTGTGAAGACTTTCTCTTTTTTCCCTCTGGCCAAAGCAGGCTGGAGTTGGAAGTGGACACAGCTGAGACATCTGACCCAAACTGACCAAAAGGACATTCCATGCTATATGACATCATGCTCAACAATAAAAATCTCAGAGAAAGGAGAAAGAAAAAAGGACATCTTTGGTTATGGCATTTGTCTTTCCAAGCAACAGTTACATGTGTTGAGGCCTGGATTGACAGGAACGAGTTGAACATTGCCTGCTGATGGGAAGTAATGAATGAATTTTTCTCTGTGCTTTGCTTGTGTGGGCAGCGTTTGCTTTCTTTATTAAAGTTTCATTATTTCAGTTCTTGAGTCTTTTCACTTTCATTCTATTTACTTCCCGTCTTTTGGGAGTGGGCACTAAGTGAGGGACCCTGTGGGTGTTTTGACTGCTGGCTGGAGTTGACCCACTACAGTTTGTAATGATGGTCTTTTAGCCACATTAAGCAGGGGATGCACAAGTCAGGTTGCCTAGCAAATTTGGATCATGTTTGGTTGACTTTATTCAATATGAAAATACACAAAATTATTATTGAGATTATGGACAATTACAAGTTCAGCAGAATATACATATCTCAATCCAATAATTTTACACAACTGCCTTTTTTAATGTATTATGAACAACAGATTGAAGCACTAATCTGCCTATTCATATTCTGTCAGGAAAATAAACTGTACAACCCTTAGTCCTTCAAATTCAAGGTGATGTAGAAGCTGATGATATTTTATTTATATATAACAAGAGATCATTTAAAATTCACTTGCATAGATTTTTTTTAAAAGCAAAGACAAAAAATAATGGAAAAAAAATGGAATCTTTTATGTGCTGCCATTTTTATAATGCATATTTGTGCACAAAAAATATTTATAGGAGTCTGTAGCACAATTTTTAATTCCAATTCACCAACAAAATTGTTAAAGTAATGTCTCTAGGTTTTCTTTGTCTTCCACAGTCAAACAAAAGAATACCTCAGAAATATCCTAAATCAGTTCAAAAACTTTTTAGCTTTAGGTAAAAAACTGATCTTTTAATGAAACCTAGGAACTGTCTTTGAGAAAACACTGAAATTATTATGAGCTTTTCAAAAGCTTATCTTCTTACAAACTTCCAGATAGAAACAAGATCCAGATAGATACAAAACTTGTCTATTGGAGAAAATAGACCAAATTCATCTGGATTAGAGGAAATTAAATGTTTGCCTTTTTTTTTTTTTAACTAATCTGTTCAAACTACATTATGAATAACTGCTGTAATAACTTTTCCTGTTGCATCTTTGAGACAAATACTTGATACACTGCATGACTGCTACTTATGATTCTAATTTATTGCATTCATCAGACAATTGAAACCTTGTTAGCTTTCCCAAGTCATCCAGTATGGGAGGCAGTTTGCGCATAACCAGTCCATTAAATGTAGAGAACTTCTTGAATCAGAGCTAAATCATTTCTTTGGCTTCAACATGGCTTCAGTAAAGGCAAACTGTGCCTCAGAATTTGGTGGTCTTCTCTGACAGGGTTATAGCTTTGATGGAGAAGGGAAGAGCAACAGAATCCATCTATCTATCTGGACTTGTGCAAAACATTTGACACTGTTCCTTATGACATCCTTGTGTCTAAACTGGAAAAGCATGGATTTGTCACATGGACCACTTGGTAGACAAGGAATTAGCTGAATGGTGACACTCAAGGAGTTGCAATCAACAGCTAAATGTCCAAGTGGAGACCAGTGACATCATCCCAGGCCCTTTGTTTGTTTACCCCACCCACCACTTCCTCACTGGATTGTTGAGGAAGCTTTCACTTCCTCATCACTCATCACAGTGGTGAGGACAGGAGGGTGAGAGACAATAGGTGCAGAGGTTCAGGCTGAGTATGAGGTGAAACCTTTCCCCACAAGGGCAGTGAGGCAATGGAGCAGGGTGCTCTAAAAGGCTGTGTCACCTCTTCCATTGGTGAGATTCAGGCCCCACCTAGATGAAGCGGTGAGAAACCCAGAGCTGGCCAGGGAGGGGGGGGTGGGGGGAGTGTTGTACTAGAGACATCCTGAGGTCCCTCCCAGCCTGAATTATCTTGTGATATGATAATCCAAGTACAGCAATATACACAAGAGGGAGGGGTATATTTTGCTTTGCATACAGGTTTATATATTTCATATAGGATTTACACCTTTTTCGCAGTCATATAGGGCAAAGACATTTTCATTCATTGCAACAGAAGACTAGAAATCAATTTTTTGGCTAGCAAAGGGCATAATCTTTTCTACATTATTATTGCTATTCTCTGTATTTACTTATTTGTCATTCAAACTTTTGTAATGAAAACCATTTGTAGAAATCTTTTCTGACAGCACTTATTAGATTCAGCAAGCTTCAGAAAATAAAAGTCCCTTAGCTGCAACAGCAAGAAAATCTAAAACACAGTGACTTTGAAGTTGATTTGTAGATACTACAGCTATTTTGAACAGATTTGTTTGCATCATGTCGTTTCCCACCCAGCACAGTGTGTGCCTTCATTACAAATACACTCTTTGGGCTGTGCTGAAAATACTCCCTACCCAAGTCCAAATTAGATCCAAAGGAGATCTCTTGTGTGTATTGAGAATTGGAATGAAGGCCTCCAGCTATAAGGAACATGTATAACAGTATCCTGACAATAATATTCACCCTCAGAAGTGCTAAGAATTTATGTTTATTATGCCTCACTGGGTTAGAGTGGAACATAGAAGAAAATGTATCAGAAATGAAGGCAAAGCTGGAACAGAGACTAAAAAATTACTACAAAGAGAAAACATATGTTTTCTAGCAAACTGTTCACTGTGCAATACTGTTAGGTAAGAATGCTAAAACAACAAAGGCATTTGACTATATTTTCAAGAACTTCAAGAACTAGTGAGTACAGCTGAACTGAAATTCTGCTCAGCAGAACAATGTTAATTTCTTCATAGTCAGAAAGACTTGTACCCTTATGGGCTACTACCCTAAAATATATACCTCAGTAAATAAATTGCATGGCCGAAAATAAAATGTGGAAAATACTGAGGAAACCCCCAAGTCAAAGTTACAGTAAATTAATACAAATATATTCACTTCAGCTATTGATCAAGATTGGCAGCAAGAAGCTTATGTACTGTTAAACATACAGACTGATTCCATAAAGAACTGCATGCATTTCACACATGAGAGGAGCTCAAATTCATTACATTTACTTAGATGTATAAATTAAAACAGCATCATTGGAGTGATGATACCATTTTTTGGAAGCCAATAAAAATGAAAAAAAACTCCAAGACTTTTACTGAGCAGTACTTTGCATGTGATAATTCTAAAAACAACCCAATCAAACAAACAGAAAGAGATCCATGCCAAAATGGGACTGTACTGTTCTGATAGTAGCAACTCAAAAAAGATGACTTCTATAGAAAAAAAAGAGCTATTCAGGAAGAAAAAATAAATTATTTTTATTATCAGAGGGCTGGTTCATCTCTCTTATGAGAGGTGTTTGTTCTGGAAAAGAGAAGACTTTAGGAAGACATTTAGAGCAGCCTTTTGGCACCAAAACAAGGCCTACGAGAAAGCTGTAGAGGGACTTCTTACAAGGGCATGTACTGAGAGAACAAGGGGTAATGGCTTTAAGATGAGAGGGGAAATTTAGCTTAGATATTAGGAATATATTCTTCCCTGTGAGAGTGATGAGGCACTGGCACATGTTCCCCAGAGAAGCTGTGGCTGCCCCATCCCAGGAAGTGTTCACAGCCAGTTTGGATGGTGCTTTTAGCAACCTGGTCTAGTGGGTGGTGCTCCTGCCCATGGCAGAGGGATTGGAAATAAATGGTCTTTAAAGGTCTCTTTCAACCCAAATCATTCTATGATAAGGTTCTATGATGAGACTGAAATATAAAAGTTGAAAATCAGTAAAACATTATGACAAGTCACACAGTGAATTTTGTTTCTTGTTGAGAGCAACTGATTGAAAATTTTAAGTAGTGTTAGTAGGAGATCACAAGGGGACTATGTATTACTACAGTAATACAAGCCTAAAAAAGATAGTTCTGTGAAGAGAAGGACTTCCTGTAATAAAAGGGAAGCATACATGCTACTGAAAAGATATCAGAAATAGCCCACATACAATTCAAATCACATTTAAGAAAATTAATAGATGTAATATGAGAATATGAAATGAAAGATTACTTGGATGATAGAGGGGATGAAGCCTCAAATTTAGAACAGGGAATTGAGAACATGTTGTTTCTTCAGACTACAAAAACAAATGCCAAGAAGGATATGAATAACATCTATAATCTCTTAATAGAAGAAGGATGAGAGAAGTTAAAAAGAACTCCAAACAACTTAAGAAATAGGGAATGTTTGAATAAAAGCTAGTACTTACAAAGAATGAATATGCATATGGACAACGAAGCTGGATATTTAGATAAGGAGGTTACGAACAGTAGCTCCTTACCAAATCATTGGAAAGAACTGTAAAATGTGAGCTTTTGCAAAGAAAAGTTACTATGGCTTGCAAGTTGTAAGCTATAGCTTCTTTACAGGTAACAGTGTCATCTGGACTATCAGTGAGAATGTGAAGAGTATAATATAAAATATTAAAGAGAAGTCAAAAACCTCCCATACCTTTCATCTGTTTTTTATTCTTCCATCTTAAATTGCTAGTTCCTCTGCTTTCAGGCCAATGCTCCTAGTCTTTATTCAGTTAAAATCCACACTGATTTCAAAGAGTGTTGCTATATCCTCTTAACACACAACATTCTTTGAGTTTTCTTTTTTTCCTAGAAGTGATCAAAGATAAATACAGTGTCTTATTCTCTTGGCAGTTAAATCTGTGCAAACAGAGAGTTAATCAACTGAAATATTATTATAAAATGCTCTAGTTTCTTTCTATTTAGGTCATAAAAAATTTAATACTGATTTCAATAACAGACGGATTAATCCAGGAAGGAAAAATTTTGAAAATTTTACTTTTGAACTACCACGAGGTAAAAGCAACTTCTAAGATTCGTATGAACCTGTCATAACTGAGTTTAAAATTCTAAGCAATATTAAACAGAGTCGATGATTTCTGCATTTGGAGAGAGCTAATGAGAACTCAGCTAATGAGAACTCAGTGTTTCTGATTTTGAAGTTAAATTTTCAACTACATTACTTCATCACTTCATTTCAAAACCAGAGCAGCAGAAGAGAAAATCCACTTTGAATTCATGTCTTGGATAAATTTACATAGGTGAAAATGGAAAGGTTTCACATTAAATATCAGTAAACCCTAACTTTGACACTTTCAATTTCCAGGAACTGGCAATCAATTGCTGAGAAGGCCATGGGCTCAGAATGCCACAGTGCTGTCCAAGGTGCTGTATTTCAGAGGAAGTACTTCATTGCTGGGTTAGGTTCTGTAGGTTTTGTTTTGGTTTTATCTCCCAAATATCCAATGATATATCATATCAGGCAGAGATGGCTGTGGTTTCTCAGTGCAATCCTCCTCTTTTTCTTGCTAACATTCTTCTCTCACTCCAAAACCAGATTCTAATCTGTTTATATTCAAATTTAATAAATGTGTAGCATGTTTAGCTTGATCTCATTATCAAGAAATTCTTTATACTTTTTCACTTTAAATTTTGTTTTTCAGTTACGTGCATGAGGAAAATTTTCAATAGAACTAAGCTTATGTTATTTTATCTCTAAAAAATTGTCACATAAAGAATCTGAGTAAGCAAATTGTGGCTAACAGAATTTTGCATGTAGTACTCTAAAGTACAATTGGTGTAAGAAATCCCAAGCAAGCATTTTAAAATATTTTTATCAAATCCTATTCTAATCACATCAAATGTGAGAAAATAAGTTCTTTGGTTTTATTATTGACTTAATAACAGTAAATCAGAGAGAAGGCTCCTGAATGTATTTTGACACCATTTAACACTTTCTCAGAAGTGTTGTCTTATGCCATATAGTACATAAATTACATGCTCAAAGCAAAGGTGCAGCTACAGAATAACCTACATAGATACTACAACAAAGAAATACTAACTGCAGGTGACTGAGTTTCTCTCTGCCTCAGGCTTTTTTGTTTTGTTTTGTTGTTTTGGTTTTGTTTTTTTCTTTTTTTTTTTTTTAACATTGGCAAATGTAATATATTGTCATCGACAAAAAAAGGGCCTCCAACTGTCCATGAATAAATCTCCTAGCCAAAAATACCACTATAACATTCTCTGCTGAATTAAGGTTCCGAAAGAATCAAAGATAAAAGTTAATTATGCATGAGATTCAATTTAGCTGGAAGCTGCAGAAAAAAACATCCTTTGGCTAGTGTTCAGAATTCCTGAAATCTTGTGTTAATAATGTAAACTGGGCACAGGTTTCTCAACATGGGGTACTTTGTGAATTTCAGATTATTAATGTGCCAGACATATGGATAAAATACCTTAAAACATATTTTTCTGTGTTCCAGAAGGTTTGGTGTAGCTATGCTAACTTGTATTGGTTTAGAATCTGGGACTATCTCTATTTTTTTTGTAAGAGTTCCTGACAGTATTCAAGCTAGTAGATTTTTTTTTATATATGCTACATTGACTCCCTTGTTGTTGTGTCTGAGGTATTTTCCTTTTGTCTTTCTTGTCACATCTGTTTAATTTCTGTTGTCTCTGCTACAATAGAAATGGATGGTCTAGGCAATGAAGTGCAGACAGAGCATGTTTGACCTTGAATTATTCTACTTTGTGCATAAAAGCTTTGGTTCTAGTGTACTGCCTAAGATCTTGCCATTACAGAAGCGAAAAAGTGATCTTCTGTGAAATGAAAAAAAAACAACACAAACCTTGAGAAGTGAAAGACCAAACAACACGGAAATTCTACTATTATCTGACTAATTTTCATCAGCTTATCAATCATGATGCTTTGACAAACTCAGAAAAAGAAATAGACTTGTGGGGGTTTTTTCAGAAGTACAAAATGCTGAGTTTAATTATTCAGTATTATTTTGATAATTTAAGTAAGTTTGCCAATTTTTGTCATAAATCTGAAAGGACATCTACAGATCAAAATATGAGATAAATATCTTTAAACATCAAATCACTCATGGCAGAGGTAAACTTTTAGTGTTTCTTCTTATTGTTTCTTTTATGAATATCTATGCTTCACTGTATTTTCAAAAGTGTGAAGACCAAATTCCATATATTTATTTTTTTCTAATTTGACCCATGGCATGTTTAATGACATTTTCAAACCTTTTTTATTTTTTTTGTTTTTCAGAACAAGAGGCAGGTGTGGATTAGCCACATGCCTAACACCATTACTGAAGTCCTGAAGTAGCAAGATATATAGCATTTTAATTTATATTTGCCATATACATATTAATTGTGAAATATAGAAACATTACATGTTTATGTTTCATAATAAACACAATAAAGGACATCAGGCATGTATTAATGCAAAACATTAATTCAGAACAACTTGGTGCAATCTTCAAATATATATTACAGAATCTACCATGTATTTACTAGTTTTATGCTAGTTATATGTTTTTTCAAAGCATAGATAGTGTAACTCAAGCTACACACACACACAAAAATAATTCTTGAAATGTTATACCAAGTTACTTGATATGTTAAATGGTGCAGTATATGGTTGTTTCACTTTTGTATGTGAAATGATTGTGTAGAAAACATAGAAGTAAAGGATATTCAATCATTTATCCACCTTCACAAAACCCTGAACTTTTCTGTCTCATCACATTATGCTGTCTGTAGCAACAGCTGCCTTCCTGCATGATGGATAGCTTTTGTATTGTCCTTCATTTTAACCTGAATGAAATTATTTTGCCACAAGTCAGTATATTCATGGGGGGAAAAAAAATAATTCAAATTCTGTCCTGATTTCACCCTCATGGGTGTAAAACAAGGATTCAAACTGTATCTTAGCTACCATAAAGGACAAAATTGTGCTGACCTTGTCCTATCAATTTTAAAGAGAACAACAGTGATAAATATATAAAGGTCTTAAAGGTTTTGTTGTGATTTTTTTATCCAGTCTTTTTTTTTTTTCAGGCTAAGCTCTTGCATCATTCTGACTGAACTGTCTCAGTCTGCTTTTCTAACTTGCTCTCTGAAACTTTCACAAGGACAAAAGACCAGTTGTGACATTTGCAGAAGTTTTTGTCAATTAATCTGCTCAACTGAGAAGAAAACACCATGTAACCACAGCAGAGTTCCAGGTAAACCTCATGTTCTCAGCTTATATGGATGGATATAATAACATTCTTTTTGAAACTATGGCAATTTCTGATCCCATAAAGTGCACCATGCTCTTCATTTTACCTTAATGACTGATGAGTTTTTCACAGAGCACTTCATCAGAGCTGTTCTATAATTCATCAGAGCTGAACAGAAGTAAAAATTTGCCTTTTCAACCTTTATTCAGGAAAATTTTTCAAAAATTATTTGGGACATAAGGGGTCAATATTCTATGCTCTATTTAAATATGTTGCATACAGCACACACATTTTATGTCATACTATTTATGTACTGAAAATTACCTGCATATGAATTAACTCCATTCATCCATAGAGAAGAAATAGTTATCCACAAATAGCAAACAAAAGTAAATAATTCCTTCCAATAGAGAACAATTGACACATACCTTCTGGTAAGATTGACCACATCATTGTTTGATTAGTCTGTGCTTCCGCTATACAACAAAGCTTTTCCACTTGCATTATATGTTGTATAACAGCAGTCATACCATATATACAGCTCTTTTTTTTTTTACTTGCTCTCCTAATATGTTCAGTTTTGGCATGAGCAGTACTTCCCTCACAGATATAATGAGCAAGGGTGTGTTTTTTTGGTGTCCCAAGAAGTCAAAACCTCATTATTCTATTTAATTTTCGTGTCTCTAAGACACTGCTATATATTTTGACTTTGATGTTATAAGGACAAGAAAGAAATATTCTAAATTTGTACTTATTGCTGTGGTACGTCAAGCTAAAGACCCCAACAAATTACTTTCAGAAGTGATAGTAAGAGTAACTTTCCATGTTCAATTTCACAGTAGCACACTAAGATTTCTCTTTCAAGCAGCTATATTAAGCACAAGAATTACATCCCAGATTCTTAGAGATAGTTATATTCACTCTTGTTCTGGTTAAGCTGAGCACAGTGATAATATAATCAATTACAACTTGATCTTATAATAGTGTGCTTTATATCTTGCTATGTTGGAATCCTCCCAAGCCATCATATCTTTTGCACATGATTTTTCTATTAAAATGATATAAATAAAATAGCATTCAAGCACAAGTGAATATATAAATCAATAAGTAAAATTATTTTAAAACCTTAATTTAAGATATATGAATTTAGTTTTCTAGTATAACTTTTTTTTTTCTTTCTTCCTAGTGATAACAGAGCAGTTGGAGTCCTTTAACCTTGTTTTTTTACAGCTCTCGAGAACTGTATTTTTTTTTTTCAATGGTCAAGAAAATCTATTTCTTGACATATTGCCCTTTTGTGCTGAGAATGGCCCTTTGGCAGAAGCAGTATTTAAAGAAAAGAAAACAAACCTGTCTTTAAGATCAGCTGTTTATTTTTCACAACTGAAAGCCAGTATGTATACATGATGTAATTCTTTCCTTCAGAGACTTATTGGTGAGGTACTTTCTAATGGTGCTAGGCATGGAAGAGTTAGTAATTGAATTTAAGAAATTCCTGATAAACTACATGTTTTCTCCAAGGTTAAGGCACTTAAAGCTTGAAAATACTAACAGAAATATTTTGAAGTTGCTGAAAAATATCCTTTTATATTCATTTTCCTATAATGTTTCCTCTTTAATGGAAAAAAATCCTTCTGCTGATTCTTCATTCCTTTACCATGAATTCTGTTGTTCTCTGAAGGTACGATCTGGATCTAAATATTTAATAAAATAATGTGTGTACTAAATAACCAATTTTAGGGAAAAAAATCTCCCAAACATTTGCGAATGTATTAAATATCCTGAAATTTCTATTTTATTAGAAAATTATATATAGACTGATAAAAAAAAAAAAAAAAA
>NDXB01016175.1:14582-28896 GCA_002631895.1 Agapornis roseicollis
ATAGACTAATAAAAAAAAAAAAAGAAGCAACAAAACAAACAACAAAAAAACCCCCAGGTTTGTTTGCGTTATTCTAACTTTGGTGCAGGAAGATCCAGTAGAAGCACAGAATCTCACATTTAATGGAAGTTAAATATTTTTAAAAAATGACCTTTTAACAGTGATTTAAGAACTTAAAGAAGTTTGAAAAAATTCAACCTATTTACTCAATTTCATGTTAAATAGCCACTTACAAAGGCACTTGTATTCTTACAACTAGGTACAGAGGAATCTTCTTTTAAACTGGCCCAAAGTGTTTATTTATTTTTTTTTTTTTAGGCTAAGGGACATCTATCTTGCATTTATTAACATGAATCATAGAATCATAGAATAGTTAGGGTGGGAAAGGACCTCAAGATCATGTAGTTCCAACCCCCCTGCCATAAGAAGGGACAACTCACACTAAACCATGTCACCCAATGCTTCATCCAATCTGGCCTTGAACACTGTCAGGGTCGAAGCNCATCTATCTTGCATTTATTAACATGAATCATAGAATCATAGAATAGTTAGGGTGGGAAAGGACCTCAAGATCATGTAGTTCCAACCCCCCTGCCATAAGAAGGGACAACTCACACTAAACCATGTCACCCAATGCTTCATCCAATCTGGCCTTGAACACTGTCAGGGTCGAAGCACTCACTACCTCCCTGGCCAACCCATTCCAGCATCTCACCACCCTAACAGGAAAGAATTCCTTCCTTATATCCAATCTAAACCTCTCTTGTTTAAGTTTGAACCTGTTACCCCTTGTCCTGTCAATACAGTTCCTAACCAAGAGTCCCTCCCCAGCATCCCTATAGATCCCCTTCAGATACTGGAAGTCTGCTATGAGGTCTCCATGCAGTCTTCTCTTCCCCAGGCTGAACAGTCCCAACTTTCTCAGCCTGTCTCTTGTTCAGTCCCCTGATCATCCTTGTGGCCCTCCTCTGGACTTGTTCCAACAGTTCCATGTCCTTTTGATGTTGAGGACACCAGAACTGCACACAATACTCCAAGTGAGGTCTCATGAGAGCAGAGTAGAGGGGCAGGATCACCTCCTTTGACTTACTGGTCACACTTCTTTTCATGCAGCCCAGGATATGATTGGCTTTGTGGGCTGCAAGCACACACTGAAGTCAGCTCATGTTCATTTTCTCATCAACCACCACCCCCAGGTCCTTCTCCACAGGGATGCTCTCAATCTCCTCTTTGCCCAACCTGTAGCTGTGCCTGGGATTGCTTCCACCCAGGTGTGGGACCTTGCACTTGGCATGGTTGAACTTCATCAGGTTGGCATCAGCCCACCTCACAAGCGTGTCAAGGTCCCTCTGGATGGCATTCTTTCCCTCCAGCCTATCCACCAAATCACACAGCTTGGTGTCATTGGCAAACTTGCTGAGGGCACACTCAATCCCACTGTCCATGTCAGCAACAAAGATGTTAAACAGGACCTGTCCCAACACCAATCCCTGAAGGACCCCACTCATCACTGGCTTCCAGCCTGACACTGAGCCATTGACAGTAACTCTTTGCGTGCGGCCATCCAACCAGTTCTTTATCCACCGAGTGGATAAAGTCTCCAATTTCGAGACAAGGATGTCGTGTGGGATAGTGTCAAACGCTTTGCACAAATCCAGGTAGATGACGTCATCTGCTCTACGCCTGTCCATCAGTTCCGTAGCACCATCATAGAAGGCCACCAAATTGGTCAGGCAGGATCTCCCCTTAGTGAAGCCACGCTGGCTGTCACCAAGCACCTTGTTGTTTTTCATGTGCCTTAGCATGCCTTCCAGGAGAATCTGCTCCAAGATTTTGCCAGGCACAGAGGTGAGACTGACCGCTCTGTAGTTCCCCGGGTCATCCATTTTTCCCTTCTTGAAAATGGGGGTTATATTTCCCCTTTTCCAGTCGTCGGGAACTTCACCTGGTTGCCATGATCTCTCAAATATGATGGACAGGGGCTTAGCAACTTCACTCGCCAGCTCCTTCAGGACCCGTGGATGGATTTCATCAGGTCCCATGGACTTGTGCATGTTCAGGTTCTTAAGATGGTCTCAAACCAGATCCTCTCCTACAGTGGGCCCAAGGTCTTCATTCTCACAGTCCCTGCATTTACCTTCCAAGATTTGGGTGGTGCAGTCAGAGCCTTTCCCGTTGAAGACCGAGGCAAAGAAGTCATTCAGAACCTCAACCTCCTCCAAATCCTGCATAGCCAGTTCACCCGATAGCTTCTGGAGGGTGCCTAAGTTGTTCGTGGTCTGTCTTTTATTTGCAATATACCTGTAGAATCCCTTCTTTTTGTCCTTAACATCCCTAGCTAAGTTTAATTCTAACTGGGCCTTAGCTTTCCTCACCTGGTCCCTAGCTTCCCAGACAACATTCCTGTATTCATCCCAGACCACCTGTCCTTGCTTCCACCTTTTATAAGCCTCTCTCTTCATTTGAATTTTTCTCAGCAGCTCCTTACCCATCCATGGAGGTCTCCTGGCCCTCCTGCTGCACTTCCTTCTAGTTGGGATGCAACACTCCTGAGCTTGTAGCAGGTGATCCAGCAGTCTTATGTCCCCTTGCCCTCTAGGGCTATATCCCATGGAACCTTACTGAGCAGGTTCCTGAAGAGGCCAAAGTCTTCTCTGTTGAAGTCCAGGGCAGCGAGTTTGCTGCACGCTCTTCTCACCATCCTGAGGATTTCAAATTCTACCATCTCATGAGCACTGCATCCAAGGCTGCCTGGAGAATCACATTTCCAACGAGCCCTTCCCTGTTGGTGAGCACAAGGTCAAGCAGGGCACCTCTCCTTGTTGACTCCTCTATTACTTGCATAAGTTGTCTTCCACACAATTGAGGAACCTCCTGGATTGGTTGTGCCAGGCCGTGCCGTTGCTCCAACACATGTCAGGGTGGTTGAAGTCCCCCATGAGAACAAGGGCCTGTGAGCTTGAGGCTTTTCCTATTTCTCTGTGGAGCGCTTCATCCACAGAGTCCTCTTGATCAGGCGGTCTGTAACAGATCCCCACAGTAATGTGGCCCATCACTGTTCTGCCTTTAACCCTGACCCACAGACTCTCTGTTAACTGCTCACCTGTCCCCGGAGAGAGTTCCATAGTCTCCAGCCTATCCCTAACATAAAGGGCAACTCCCCCTCCCTGCCTACCAGGCCTGTCTTTCCTAAAAAGCCTGTAACCTTCCTTTCCAACACTCCAGTCATAGGAGGCATCCCACCATGTTTCTGTGATGCCTATTATATCATACCCCTGTAGATGGGCACACATCTCTAATTCCTCTTGCTTGTTTCCCAAGTCTGGCGGGTTGAATGAGAACTGATTGAGGGACTTTCAAAAAACTATGCAACATTTTGGTTCATCAAGTTTTCTGTCAGAATTAAACAGTAAAGCACAGAATATTTTTACAATTGTAAATTACTGGCACATTTAGATATATATATTAACAGCAACAAACAATCAGACTACATTTGATGTGAAAAGTAAACATAAGATATGTTCAAGTTGTACTTCATAAGATTGTTTAAAGCTTCTCTTTTACTCTCCTATTTCTATTGCATACTGCTGCTAAGTTCACAGTGGCCTTAACACTGCTCAAACATAGTAGGAGTTGCTTTGAATTACACTCTATGAAAAATTGAAGGCACTGCCAAAGATTGACATGAAACAATGAAAGCAGTCTGGTTTTGACTGTTATCCTGGCAACAGGGAAAATATGAGAAAGAACACCTTCTTTTTAAACTTGATAATTGCCTTAATGTGACAAAACCTGTGTTCTATAAGATGAAGTACTAAAACATGGTTATATTGCCAGGCTGAAGCTTCCTGAAAAATTCTGTATGTTTAAGTGTTTGCCTCAGCTTAAGTTCTATTTAGACATCCTGCAAGTGATAATAGCACATTACAAGTGATAACAGCACACTACAAATGAAATAAATAGGTACCTTGTTTGTGGTTGAGAGTCAGTTTCTTTAACACAGTTATTTGCTAAGATCTAGCATATCTCCCCTAGTCTTCAGATGCTACTTGAGAACTGCATATGTCACCTCTTCACTTACCATCATGTCTATCAACCCCTGGGCAGTGTCTTAGGAACTATAGGTTATATGAAATATTTCTTGGCGATGATGGCTGGATGACTGGCTCCTGACCCCTGAGTCCTAGGTGTAAAGGTGGGATACAGACAGTCCATTGTCCAAGTTCCTTTCATCAACAGGACAGATTTTTTTTGAAGCCCTCTTCTGGGCAGACAGGAATCTCCTTGCAACCTGTACACTACATATTCATGACATCTGTGCAAATCATTTTTCCTTACCATACACACAGGAAACATGGAAGAAAAACTAGCTCAAAGCTTGTTAGCACTTACAACTCTGAATTTGTCTGCATTGGGGATGAAGGGTGAGGCTTAAGACAATGGCTGGGAGAGCCTGGCTGCCACTGATTTTTTTAGCAAGCAGATAGAAGAGGTGTAAGGACATTTTTCACCAAGAGCAGCTGCTAGCTGCCCTGGATTTTCAGGTCTGTGGCATAAACTAAGGGCACCTTAAAATCGCACCTACAGGACACTGCAACCCTGTGTATGTAACTGCTTTTCTTTTGAGAAGAGCCAGTCAAGGATCAGAAAAATAAACAGGATGCTGACACAATATCAGAAATCTCCTAACAGCAATAGTTTTGTTCACATATTTAGTTTGAGAGAAAAGAATTTTAACCTTTTATATTGATGATTCCTAATGATTCCTAATAAGAATGATTCCTAATAGTAACTGTCTTGGCCAAGCTCTATATGACTTGTTATTTCAGATCAGGGTTCAATAAAAAAAGAAATATTTTAAAATAAAAAGCCTCCCTGCCAGTATAATTGCTTTTAAACAATGTACCACATTATAACACAAGTGTTATTTCCTGACACTGAAAAAAGCTAGGGTTTCAAGATTCAGAGTTGAGCTGCACAGCTCTGCTTCAGGTTTCCACTTCCATACTATATCCAAGTTCTGCCATGTGAAATGTCATGGTACTGAAAGGACTTGTTTTAATTTTTGATCTGAGGACATGTGTCACCGAATGTATCTCCAGGAGAGCACAAGTCACATGCCAAAGGCAGGAGGCCCTTTATCTTACCACCACGTACCACCCTTTCATTCTGCCTCTCAAAGAATACTTTCACTCCCATTCTCTCAAGACTTAAAGTGGACAGTGAGAGTGGTGTTTGGAGAGTGGAAAATTAACACTCTATATCAAAGGAGAAAAATTAGTATTTTTGTAAAACTGTGAAATAATTTAAATTAGACCAAACCAAAAGAAATATAAAATTGTATTATGTTGTTCACTGTTCAACAGTCCAATGTATCTCATAACACCACATCTGAGTCACAACTCAATGATGGCTATGCCTCACTCTTTTAGAAAGATGTAAATGTTCCTGGTGATACAAAAGAAAAACATTCAGACAAGCTATTGCAAGTATATTACTTTGCATGGGGAAAGATTTCTTCTCTGACTGTGGGAAGCAGCCATTGTATCTAACAGAATCATTAAATCAGATTCTCATAGCTTCTGCCAGAAAATCATATAGACCTTTTTAAAATTTACCTATCCAATGAGTCAAGTACTTGCTAACAAAAGTGCTACATTCTTTTTGTGTCACATGAAATGGACAACATTTCTTAAATTTTATTTTAGCTTAATATTTTCTTCCCCTATAGGTCCTATACAAGTAAAAACATAGATTAAATCCACG
The DNA here is from genome assembly GCA_002631895.1 of Agapornis roseicollis. Lineage (NCBI taxonomy): Eukaryota > Metazoa > Chordata > Aves > Psittaciformes > Psittacidae > Agapornis > Agapornis roseicollis. The sequence continues at coordinate 20,349 of NDXB01016175.1, forward strand.
TGATCTGATGACATAAAAGCTTGATATGAAAGATCATCCCCTTATACTTTAAAATCTTCAACTACTACTTCCCCATCAAATAAAGCTCTGCATTTTAAAGTTTTTGTCTGAAGCAGCATCACAGTGTTAGTTGGTTAGCACACAGTCAGTCACACAACACATGCATTTAGGTAAAATAGAATACAATTAAGGGCATAAGTTACCATTGTGCTCTAAATGGGGATCAAGCAGCATGTAGCAGTTTAGTTACCTTTTAATGCACACCAAATGCTTCTACTGGTCTACATCTAAGCACTTTTGCTGTTTAAAAAGTAGTTCAGGTAATCTAATAGAATTTGCTTTTCATTTGCATCTGTTTTGAGCAGATGATGCTGAAGATAAATTCTGGCTTTTACAGATTTATTTTATAAAAACGTTATGGAACTTAGAAGAAAATCAACACATAATCATGAAATCTGTGATATAAACATTTACAGACCTTGGATAAGTGCATGAAAGCTAAATGTGCTGGGCTTTTAAAGAAGCTTATGCAAGGATTTTGGTGACCATCAGTGTAAATCTTTTTTTTTTTTGAAGCTAAGACCTACAGTTCCCATTAAGCTTAAGGATTTATATATAAGTTAGACCACCACACTGTTACTGTGTGATATTTTCACTTTATAATACTTTTTAGTGAGAAATTAATTTCATAGCTATTTCTTTGAAAATCTGTCAGATCCTGTATTTGTTTGTTGTTTAGCTTTTTGCATTAAAGGAACTCAAAATGTCAAAATATTCACAAACCATAATTTTCAAAAGTAGACTGGGAGAATTATTTACAGTTAGTAGGTTTCTCTGGGTTTCTCTGGGTCACTTCTGTACAGGTGGTACAAACACATTTCCTCACCATAATTTTTTTAATCAGTTATTCTTATATTTGCTTGGTTCTAGTTTCCGTTTTACATCTTTTACACACTATGAAACAAGCTGTAATGCAATTATTGTAACCTCAGCTGGTTGCACGAAAAAAAGGCAAAGAAGTAGACTAATATGACTCTACTTAAAATCCTTATTTTTGTAATGGCTTTGTTTCTGAACAGTAGTTCATAAGACTTTTGAAATTACCTTTTCATTGAATGCACACGTGATCAGATGCACACATCTTTCAGACATGTTGAGCTGAAGCTCAGTTTTAAAAGGGTTCATTTATAAGAACCAAGGCTTTCCAAGGGCCTGGTATTTCAATCATTATCCATGACAAACACTTTTTGCTGGCATGGAAAAATCTATTCCTCATTTGCAGAGCTGCCAGACTACAAGTCTCCTGTGTACTTTTAAATGAACTGATGAGTGAAAAATTAAAGAGAACAGCATTTAACTATTTGCATGTGCCATGCTCAGTGTGCAGCAACAGAATTGGTAGATGAAATGGTGTAACACTCTACAAAAGCTTTTACTTGTGTTCAAAGGTTGCAGGTTATACTGTATCTTTATTCATTAGGTAGTGCACACATGACACAGAACACTAATGGCATTTGTTCTTTGCCCAATGTCAGTTGTTTTAATGTCTTGAAGAAAGATAAAAATTCCATTGAGGATTTGACAGAGCTGTTTGTATGAATCATTAGTTCATACCGACACTAAACGATTCTTCAGAAGCTGAGCTGTAGGTGAAGTGGAGTAACATCAACCTAGTGTTTCCAGGTCAGATGCTGTTTGAAAGCACTTGGTGAATTTTCATTTGATAAAACAATAATTCAGAGATGACTGAACATGTTTGATGAAGACAGATCACATATTCTGCTCATCTCTCAGATAATCTTTCTGACTGAAAAGTACAATATTTATTCTGAATAATTTTTTTTTATTTTTTTTTTTATTTAATGTTAATGCAATCTGGAAAATAGTGACCAACATTTATTCTTATTCTATGAACTTAGTCTTCTGTATTACTCTAGCAAGTAATATGTTTTTTACTCTATATTTGTCTCATTTTCCTTTGTATTTTTGAGATATGTATGCTTGTGAATGTCTGACTTTGACTTTCTAAATGTCTTCCTTAAAAAGAAATTGCTACTATTCGTCACCTTTCAGATGAGGTAATCCAGGGTACTGACTTCCTTATAGCTGCTCATTCAATTACTTTTATTAAACATGACAGTGCTCTGTCAAATACCAGACTGGTTCATCAAAGTACATACAAATCACATGTTCATTCACTTTCTTAAACTTGTATCAGTTTACTGTCTTCCAGTTAGTAGCTAAGAGCAAAAGTTTGGAGTGTCTACAATTAGTCTGGGGCTACAGACTGTATGGAGGAGAGGGCTAAAAAAGTCTCTAAATAATCTTCTGTGCAGCAGAAAGGAAATCCACATGGAGCTGAGGAGGTGAGAATTGCTTTTCTAAGCTTTCCCGAGAAATATCTTAGAACTTCTTTCTAAAATTCACAGAAGGTTGATAATCTCACATATATTTTTCAATCTTTCCATTTCTAATCTGGAGATTGATTCAATACAATGAAGAAGTTGAAGTATTTTTTTTTTTTTTTTAATATATAATCTAGTTTTACTGTGTGTCTTTTTCTTACATGTATTTCCAAGAGTGAATCCCCACCCCTCAAAAAAAACCAAACCAAACCAAAACTAAAATACAAACAAACTAAACAAAAACACCAACAAAAAACAATCTGTGAGAAAAACAGATTCAGAGAAACATGAAAAGGCTCCTANTACATGTATTTCCAAGAGTGAATCCCCACCCCTCAAAAAAAACCAAACCAAACCAAAACTAAAATACAAACAAACTAAACAAAAACACCAACAAAAAACAATCTGTGAGAAAAACAGATTCAGAGAAACATGAAAAGGCTCCTAATGTCTGGTGACAATAAAAATGACAGTAATGCTGAATGTTCCACACTAAATGTTCCTAAGCTTGAAAGAGCTTTCCTCCTTGAAAAGAATTACCTTCATAAGTATGGTCAAAGATTCAAGAACACTATCGGGAACCAGCTAATGTGAGAGAAATGTAAATGTTTCAATGTAGTTTACTTTTAAAAGTACTGAAATAATATATCCACACCTCTTCCCAAACTTCATATTTAATTAGAAATACAAATAAACTTAAAAATTTAAAAAGGAAAATAAATATAAACCAAACCATATGTTTGGTTAAATAAACCCCTCTCACTTCTAATGAGAAAGAAAAGAATTGAAGTGTTTTATAGCGGGTGTGTCTTCAAATTAAAAGGAAATCTCTGTAAGGGAAATAATTCAAAATTGATTAGAAATGTGTTTTTCTGTTTATACAGAGTGACCTATACTTTCATGGGAAAATGAGTAGAAAAAATATTCTCTCAGAGACACAGACATTGCTAGATGAATATCTTGGGCTGGACTTCTTGGCTTTTATTTCTCCTTGGCTTGGTCTTTTCCTTCCTGTTCACTCAGTTTCATTAATCTCTCTGGCTACTGAGGCTTTCACAGTGTTTGCATCATCTGAGCCAACTTATCTTTGGCCTTCAAACAGAGACACCACAGTCCTGGAGATGGAGCATGAAGCTGGCAGTCAGGAGAAGAGGGCTGTACTTCATCCTTCTTTTATTTCTTAAGACAACTCAATCTATCAGATCCTTTTTTCTTTAGGTGCAGTAAAGGAATGGCATTGATTTATTATGAGAAAATACACTGGCACTGAAATGTTTAAGAAGTAAATTTAGAAGCAATATTCTTATTGCCAATTCTATTTAATTTATACTTTTCTTTCTCATTTTATTTTTTCCTTTGTTGTACTTGCCCATAATGATTTTAGTCCTTTGTCATTCTCTTGTTTTGGGAGAATTTATTTTTTGACAATAACATACAAGAGCTATGAAATATTCTCAAAGCATTCAAAAGTCAACAGTTGCCACTTAAAAGTGAACAGATGACAGGAAGTGCTGTAGTTATCTGTGCAAGTATGAGATGCATTTCATTTGTCATGAAGTACTGAATGTTGGCATCTGTTGACTGTTTAATGCAGAACAGCATATAGTTCATATTTAAATACATCATGCAGCAGGCAGAAGAAGTTAGGTACTCCACTCACACTTGATCTCCTAAGCTATTAGCACTCAGGTGGGCTGTCTGAGCAGAGACTGAATGGCTCTGGAGACTGAATTATCCTTTCCATTTATGAGCTGGTTTACATAACAATCTGCTATTAAAGCTGTTGATCACGGTGGAAAGGAGCTAACTTAATTGATGTGGTGCTCCCCAGGACTTCTAGCAGAGTGCAAACTTAGAAAAATAATTTTTGACATTACATAAAGCAACTACTAGTTGAAAGGATAACTATATTGCATTTTATTAATGATGGGTTGATGGGAAAATAAACACAATTCACTTCATTGTTCTGACCTCAAAATCTAGTCAAAGTATTCAATAATAATCAATGCTATTTCAAAATAACCTGTGTAATAGGGCTAAGCCTTTGTTGGTCCAAGTGAGGGATAAATGCCATGAGGAGAATAAAGTTTTCCACCAGTAGTGTGTTTGATCTATGAACTATAAATTGCATTATCATTGTCTAGTGTTATTCTTTTCTACAATAACTTAAATGTTTTTAGAAAAATTGCTGCTTGCCAATTTAGTTTTTTTAATAAGTAGTTGATGTGTGCAAAATCAACCTTCTAAAGTCTAACAAACATTGGACAAGAAAAATAAGATAAAAGTAATTTTATAACATCCATGATTATTCTTTTTAAAGAAAAAAAACCAAACCAAAAAACTCTTACCTAACCAATAAATAGATCACCAATTTCAGACAATGATTGAATAGATTTATTTGATTATATCCAGCCGCATTCCATGCTTAGAGATGAAAGTTACATGGTGGAGTAAACAATGACACCCAGTGGCCATATTGACTCAAGATCTGTTTGTGCTGTTGGATTTTCTCAGCTCAACTATTTCTGCTCCATAGGCTATTTAATATTTCTATTGTTTTGACTTGGGTTTGTTTTTTCTGTTTGTTTGGAGATTTTTTTCCCTACAATACTAAAGACACAATAGTTAAGTTTTCTTTGGAGCCAAATGATGTTGGAGATTTGACACACTGAACTCCATCCCTCAAGCAAGAGAAATGGTAACCAGTCTATCTATGACAAGTCACACATATAAATCTATACAAACCATACTTATTAAAGAAACTGATTGTTGAAAAAAGTTGGAGCACAAGATATACTAGACTAGCATGACAAGGATAGATAGTGGATACTCATGCCGGTTTTACAAAAGATGAAAGCTGTTGGACTGTTGTATGCCATTATGCTAACCTCAGGGAAACCAAAAACAAAACAGAAAAAAAAAAATCCCCAAAACCAACAACACCAAAGTGGTGCCTATGTAAAGTATAAAAAGGGTTTTATTGAGTTATGATTTATCGGGAGATATGGGATATCTGATTCCAACAGAAACCAAAGCACAAGCCAAGAGCAGCTGACTCTAATAAAATTGGCTAGAAGATGCAGATTTGGAATGTGTTATCTGGTTCTAAGTTGCATGCTATGAAACCACACATTTATTACTTCTGACTTCTGCAGTGCATCAGTCACTGAATGACTCTTGGAACAAAGCTAGCACCCATGCCTGATCTTATTGCAGAGCTTCTCATTGACCTAGAAATAATGAAATAATATTTTGAATAAAATATGTCTCATAAAATACCGATTTTCTGAATGATACAATTGTAAATTGGGATTTCCTCTTTTTCAGCCCTTATTTCCTGCTGTGCCTGAAACCACCATATAGGCATCCCAGGGCAGTGAAGCTAACAAGATGAATATGAAAATAATTTTATTTTCCACCTTGGTGCTGAAGGAAAAACAATGCTCCTAATGCTTTTAATAAAAAATGTAAGTTAATATCATGGCAAATAGGCCATGTTAAAAAGGCTTCAGTAAGAACTAAACAACTTCATGTTGAATTGTTGGTAAAAGTTTCAGTTTCAGATAGGATGATGGTGTCCCAAAGCATTTTACAAGCAATAAAAAACTTCATACCGGAGGAGCAAAAAGATTAAAGTGGCTGCTACAAATGAGAAGGTAAAGATCTCTTTCAACAGGTGGTAGGTGGGAAAACAGCAACAGGAAAAACTGTTCACAGGCTCTGCGAGGAGTTAGAAGAGCAACTGGCAAAGAACATGGCTCGCCTATGCAACTAATCCCCAATAAACAATGCATGAATTCTCCTCTAAATACAAGACAAAAAATTACTGTATGAAAAGTAACTAGGTATGAAGGGACCAGTAGTAGTTGTGGGTGTTTCTAGTATAAATAATAAATTAATATTAGCCAGTAAAACTTAAAACTGTATTATAATACTTTTCCTCTCAACTACTTTGCACCTATATCTCAAAGTCTGTTTTCACTGACTCTGTCTTACCAAATTATTCTAGTTAATTTCAATACCATTCTCTGTTTGGCAATTTATAACTGTTTCATGCAATTTCTGTTGACTGCCAAATTTTACTAGAAATAGAGCATCTAAAATGCCCTGCACATGTACATTGCTGAGCCACCAGTCTAGAGACCTCTGATAGACTACTGTGCTTTATAAAAAAATGCATTAGATTCCAAGCACCTTCCAACATAGTTGTTACTTATTGAAAATGGTGAAAAAGGAGAAAGATTTCCACTCCATGCTGAGAAGCTATTCTAGTGAGTTGATTACTGTGTTCTAATGAATATCTGTAAACTCATTACTAATGATATCTGCTGAAAAAGCTCTGGTGACATTTCTATAGAGAAATATGTTCACAGAACCATTCAAGTTGTGAAGCGGCCTCAGAAAGAAGGTCTCCAGTACAAACCTGCTGTCTAAAGCAGGGCCAGCTCTGAGATCAAACCAGGCTGCTCAGGGCTTGGACAGGTTGGAGCTTGAAATCCTGCAGGAACAGAGATGGTGCAGGCTGTCAGCATGACCTGCTCCAATGCCTCCCTGTCCTCATGGGGAAATAGTATCTCTTTCTCCATTAAAACTCTCTCATTTCAGGTTATTCCTCTATTCCAAATAGTACCTTTGGCTAACAAAGGAAGTTCATGCTCCAAGTCAAATCACTGAAAGTTCTGTGGTTGGTTCCATATTTCCCTTTTGCTGACTTTCATTAGTGTGATTGGCTCTTCCATACTGAGAGCATGTCTCTATGGCCACATTCCTCAGAGAGAAAATGAATCAAGTTTCTGAATTCATATGCCATTGTTTATTCTGCTTTCTTTACAGCCTATTTCTACAAATTAGACATGAAATATTTGTGACAATAAAGACCAGGGGATTTCGGATCTTCAAATTCATTAAACTATGTCTTCTGTGGAATACATTGGACAGGCTTTCATTTAGAAGCCAAGTGGAATCAAACTGTCAGTCCTGTTCAATAAGAACCACAACAATGACAACAACAAAATTAATCTTAACACCAACAGCAATTGTCTTATCTTGGGGTGCTCATGAGGCACTGCACAGAGGTTTCCTAGGGAAAAAAAAATAAAAACCAAACCAAAACAAACAAAAAAACCCAAACAAAAACAAAGACTAGAAATAAGTCATATATGAAAGAGCCGTTACTTCCCTCCCAGATTGCCTAAGGGATCTGTGAAACCTACTGCTGCTACAGCTGTCACCCTCACTTACCTTTTCTTAGGAAGCACAGCTGAGACCTTCATCTCTCTATAAGGCCCTTTCAGTCATGCTGTGTGTTGATTTAATTATGGTATCATTCTGATGTGTCCTGAGAAAATGTTTTTCAAATGGGAATGATGACATTCACTCTGGGAGTAGGAGAAAGTTTATTGTTTATTTTTTAATAGACTGCAATTGCAATAAAAGTCATAGCTTATTGATTTCATAGAAACTCATACTTCGATATATTGGAAATCTCATATTTCAATATATTTAATTTCAATATGTTTAATATTCATTTTAGTGCATATTCTCACAGTTTTATTTAATTCATTGGAAGGAGCAGAAAGAAGGAAATGTCACTACTGGGTTTTCTTTTTTTTTTTCTTATTCCATTTTCTGATTCCTTTTTCTCATTGTCTAAACTCCTCTTCTCCCCAGATCTCTTCTGGCCACCACTTTTGCTAGCATAAGGGACAAACCTGAGGTTGAAAAGAAAAAGCCATTTTTCATGAGATATTGTGAAGAAAAAACAAAAAAGGCAGAGGCTTGCAAGTAAGTTACAAAGGCTTCTTCGCAAAGCCTGTAGTGTACTCAGAGATTTTAATAAAAGCACTAAGATGTGAGAGCAGCATGAACAGAATTATGTGTCTATCACCACTCCTAACGATCCTCCAGCAAAATTAAATCTAAGAAGTACATGTTTTGGTTTCAACAGTGAGTCATATGATAGTGATTATTTTCTTATTACATAAAATTGGGAGGCAGTGAAGACACAGCATAAACTAGAGACAGTCATTTTCTTTGTTTGCTGCAAAGTAATGTCACATCTTTTGATAAAATACCTCCATAGAAATACAAATCTCAACATCGTCAAACTTCAGAAAATGCAGGAATGATTAGGATGTGAATTT
>NDXB01016177.1:0-16657 GCA_002631895.1 Agapornis roseicollis
TGCAGGAAAAGCTGGGTTTGGGGATTTGAGTTCAGGTTGAAGGAGCTGATCCTGCTCCTCTGCTCTGCTCTCGTGAGACCTCACCTGGAGCACTGTGTGCAGCTCTGGTGTCCTCAACATAAAAAGGACATGGAGCTGTTGGAGCAAGTCCAGAGGAGGCCACGAGGACGATCAGGGACTGGAGCATCTCCCATATGGAGACAGGCTGGGAAAGTTGGGGCTGTTCAGCCTGGGGAAGAGAAGGCTGCGTGGAGACCTCAGAGCAGCTTCCAGTATCTGAAGGGGGCCTATAGGGATGCTGGGGAGGGACTCTTCATTAGGGACTGCAGTGACAGGACAAGGGGTAACGGGTTCAAACTGAAACAGGGGAGGTTTAGATTGGATCTAAGGAAGAAAGTCTTTGCTGTGAGGGTGCTGAGGCACTGGAATGTGTTGGCCAGGGAGGTTGTGAGTGCCCCATCCCTGGCAGTGCTCAAGGTCAGGTTGGACAGAGCCTTNAGTGATATCCATGAGGATTTTTCTTGTTTAATTCCCGTTTTGGAAATATTCTTCCAGTTCCTCCTTTAAAGCTGCCACCGCAGGGTAACCCTCTCCTTATGAATTCACGTGTTTCATGTCCCCAGAACTTGTCTCATTTGCTAAGAGGAAAACTGAGGGCAAGTAGCAGTCTGCATGTCTCTGTGGGCTGCGGCAGCAGTCTCCATCCCGTTTCACCTTCCAAGTAGACAAAGTGGCTAGTCTTGACATGAAATGCTGCACAGTATAATTAGTTAAAGCTGGAGTGAATGAGAATTGGGAAGGGTTTAAATGGCTCTGTGTTTCAGGCACGTTTAATAGAAAACCTCAGTATATTCCCATTCGGTTATGAAAGTTCTGCCACCTTCTATAAGTGCAATTAATGTCCATGCTGGTTTCTCAGAAGTGCTGTAATTCATCTTGTGCTGTTGGCTGTGCTAATGTTTTTCATAAAAAGCCCTGTGCTAACTAGATATGGGTCTGGGCTGGTGTTTCCTGTTCCATGCTCTCTGTTACCGACCCAGAAATTCCAGCAGTTTTACTGCCTTGGGACACCAAAACCCTACCTTCATAGGATCACAGAATCCCAGCCTGGTTTGGGTTGGAAGGGACCTTAAAACCCATCCAGTCCCAACCCCTGCCATGGGCAGGGACCCCTTCCACTGGAGCAGCTTGCTCCAAGCCCCTGTGTCCAACCTGGCCTTGAGCACTGCCAGGGATGGGGCAGCCACAGCTTCTCTGGGCCATCACCCTGTGCCAGCGCCTCAGCACCTGAAAACAGGGAACAGCTTCTGCCTCAGAGCTCAGCTCAGTCTGCCCTGTCGTGGCAGGTTCAAGCCATTGCCCTTGGCCTGGCCCTACAGGCCCTTGTCCCAAGCCCCTTTCTCTCCAGGTTCCCTGCAGCCCCTTTAGGCCCTGGAGCTGCTCTCAGGTCTCCCCTTCAGGAGCCTTGCCTTCTCTCCCCCAGGCTGCCCCAGCCCAGCTCTCTCAGCCTGGCTCCAGAGCAGAGGGGCTCCAGCCCTCGCAGCAGCTCCATGGCCTCCTCTGCACTCTGTTCCTTCCCAGGACTAAAACCTGCACAACAGAATGGGAAACATATGAGAAAATACAAACATCACAGTCTTAATAGGAGCTAAACTTAGGACCAGAGACCATACAAGCTGCCTTTTAGCACTCTGATTAAAGGTATTGCTTTGTCCCAGTGCATTTCCAGGCTAGCAGCATATAGCTGGTGTGTGGTGATCCCCATGGCTCTTTGTTCACAGCAGTGATTTCATGTGCAAATACAATGTTTTGGTAAAGAAGCTTGGGGACTTTCTCCTTCACATAGCTAACGTTTTTAGACACTTGGCTTCCTTCTGTCTGCACAAGTAGAGGGTGTTTTTAGATGAGTATATAAAGAGAATCGAGTTTCTGCCTCTGGAACATGCAGATGCAGCGTGTACAACACTTGAAAGTGTTTTCCTGGCAGGAGAGGACTGCACAGCGATAGCAGTCCCTGTCCCTGCAAGGTTACCCCCTTGCCTCTGGGTATACCCCCATGCAGAGGCTGCAGCTGGAGTCATCCCTTTGCTTATGTGTCGCTTGGTTTTGTTAAGACACTTTGTCATAAGATGCCCCAAATGGTCTCTGCTGTGTTTCTTAGTTGACTCTAATCCAAATCTACAGTTATGCCTTATGAAATCTATTCTATGGGGAGAACATTAGCAGAGGAGGCTACCCCATTTTCAGGTACGAAGCACTACTTGTTGTCTTTGGTGTTGGGGAAAGGAGCTGCTCTGGAAGAAATAGCTTTGTTGAGCCCCTTGCTCTGCACCCATTCAATTACCTGTCACTTAAAGAGAAGAGCAGCCTTTCAGATCTGAGGTAACATAATCATTGTAGAAATCAGTGGGGAGAAACTAAATACCTTGGGAATGGTTGCTGCTGGCCTGCTGCATGGTTTGAAGTGCTGAGAAGTGTCTGAGAGAGGTGTCAGCGCCAAGATTAAGAGGAAATTTCCCGAGGCAAAATACTTGTGGGTCTTAAAAGTGTTTTCTTTGCCTTCAGAAATACACTTGTCCCAGTGTTTCCCACATGGGCTGAAACACTGGTTTCTCTACAGGCAGTAATCATTTCATACCTGGCACCAGAGGGTAAAAGGCATTTCAGGCATGGCAGGAAGGAGGAAGTCAACCTTAGAGTCAGGGGCTCTATAAATCTCAATGGTTGGGCTTAGGAAGTCTCCTGACTTTATGCTCCAGTGAGCACTGTTTTAAGAATCTTTGGTTGTTTTGCTCTTTACCTCGGCTGTTTTGCAGTGCCATTATATCTATTTCAGCTTGCAATGTGATTTCTTTGTCACTGAGGCCACATCAAAACAATGCCAACCATCGGGAGAGGTTATCAGCCAAACTGCTGCTTCAGTGAAGCTCTCCTTCTATCATTTTTCTTCTTTGAACCACCATATGGAGATCATTCAAGGGCTGGCACAACTCCATCCACACAGCCAAAGAGAATAAGCCCAACAAGATGCTATGGATAAATCATTTTCTCTTTAACATGTACCTGTGTTGCTGCTGCTGCCTCCTTTGTGTTTGGGACCTGAAATCATCCCTGTCCTTGTAGTTAATATCTGGAGGTTGTATCAGTGGAGTAATGCCTGGAAGAATATCTTTGCTTGATAATTATGAACACTATAGGCTGTGGTAGCCCTTCAGTTGAACATTATTATGGGCCTGACCTCCCTCCTGCACCACAGCAAAAGGATTCCACTTTCACACCTGATGTGAACATCTACACTTAATGTCATAGAATCATAGAACAGTTAGGGTTGGAAAGGACCTGAAGATCATCCAGTTCCAACCCCCCTGCCAGAAGCAGGGACACCTCACACTAAACCATGGCACCCAAGGCTTCATCCAACCTGGCCTTGAACACTGCCAGGGATGGAGCACTCACAACCTCCCTGGCCAACCCATTCCAGTGCCTCAGCACCCTCACAGCAAAGAATTTCTTCCTTAGATCCAATCTAAACCTCCCCTGTTTCAGTTTGAACCCGTTNCCCATTCCAGTGCCTCAGCACCCTCACAGCAAAGAATTTCTTCCTTAGATCCAATCTAAACCTTCCCTGTTTCAGTTGGAACCCGTTACCCCTTGTCCTGTCACTGCAGTCAAAGACAGTAATTCCCAAGACAACAATCCCCAGCTGCTTGAAGTTCATGCTTGGGTATTCTCTTGTCTCTCTGGGTGCAAACAGGCCACAGACCAGCAGCAGGACCTGCCTGGCTTGGTTAACGGCATGCTTGTCTACACTGGCCATGCTAGAATCATACCATCCCTTCCCCACTCTTCCTTCCCCGTTCTTCCTTCCCCATTTGCAGGCTGGGATCACAGGGTAAAATCCAAGACTTATTGAATCTCTTTCATTCCGATTTTTGCACATTTAAGATTCTTCTGCAAAGCCTTTCAGTTAATAACTTACTTACTAAGAAGAGGAAATACTGGTGTGAAAGCATAAAGGTCTGAGACTTGACCATCTCTGCCCTACCAGCACATGCAGGAAAGAGGCTACATATTGTACTTATTGCTATGTAAATACATTGCTATGTAAGTATATTGCTGCTGTACTTGCTGCTATATAGAATCTTTTACAATCTTTTCAGTTTTGTGGCACAAACTTCTTGACTTTTGATCTTGTATGTAACCAAAAATCAGTTTGTTTTGGCTTGTGGTTGTGCTCAGAAGTTTTTATCCAGAAGGATTGTATATCTTACGATAGGCAGTTTCACATTGGAGCTTGAGATCAAATAGACTTTATAGTCCCTTTTGCTTCCAGTGCACTAACTTGGTAGTCTGGGTAGTTTGGTACAGGGTTACAGCAGAAGTTGTGATTCTTGTGAAGGAAAGTTGCTGACACCTGATTTTGTGACTTGGCATTAAACAGGTCACTTTGCAAGCGAAGCAATGTAAACTGAAGAGCAGTGGCATATTTTTTCCTGCAGTCCTTCTCCTGACCTGTAATCCTTTGCCAGGCTGAATTAACACCCCTTTGGTTTGAGGCTATTAGCAGCCCAGTCATTAGTACCTCACTGGTGTCATCAGAGGTCAGAGGAACAACCTTATCTGTTCAGAGATCTCCTACTCATGCTCTCATGTCTGCCTTCTCCACAACCATTTATTTGCTCCCGTTTTCTAATATTAGCAGCAATGCTGGAATAATAGCATGGAAAATGTTAATTTTCCCCACAATAGTTGTGATGGATTAAACTGATCATAACTGAGACTCAAGTTCTCCTAATGCGCTCAGTCTGTCTTTGCAGTGAAACACTGTTAACCAAACTCCAGTGAGTTCTGTTTGTTGTATGTAGCTCTTCACAGAGAGATGAAATGTTCACCTTCTGAATGGTACAAACCTGTGCTCCCTCTTCCTTGCTTGTGATGATCCCCAGGTTGTTCTTCCCTCTTACTTGCTGGTATGTAATCTCAGCAGGTTATTGCTCTAGTAACTTAATACAGCAAGCACTGCACATCCCTGAGTCATTGAGAAGTATTTTGGGAAAGCTTCAGAAACTGTCTGGTCAAAAGATGCTCACATCCATTTGTATATGATATGCACTTACTGTTGCTACTCCTAGTGACTACTGAATGTTTGTAAGTGTAACTTATATCAGTGCGGTTGGACAGGTTTAGCATGCAGGCCTATGATTTGCTTGCCTTCTAAAGGGTCTGTAGTGGGGACAGTTTTTTCTATTAAAACCCATGCTGTTAAACTTCAAATGGCAGAAAGTCAGTAACAGCTTTTGGAAGTTTTCCATTCCTGCCTTTTTAATTGAACAAAAGGCAAATTTCACATGGAAGTACTGGATACTGAGCAGTCATAGAAGCCCAGACTGGTTTGGGTTGAATAGGACCTTGAAACTCATCCAGTTCCAAGCCCCCGCCATGAGCAGGGACACCTTCCACTAAAGCAGCTTGCTCCAAGCCCTGTCAACCTGGTCTTGATCACTGCCAGTCAACACAAAAGCACCAATGAAGGCCATAGTGTTCATGCCCAAATGGAGATGGAACAATGTAAAATACAAAATTGCTTTGAATGTTATTATTGTGCAGCCATAGCCCATGGAGCTGCCTCCTGATGGATGCTTCCACACACTATTACATGCGGGCTGCAGGCATGCTGCACAGTTTGCAGTGTAAATCTCTCTCTGGATTTGAAATGAATCACTTGTGTATTGGATTAAGTCATGGAATCACAGAGTCATAGAATAGTTAGGGTTGGAAAGGACCTTAAGATCATCTGGTTCCAACCCCCCTGCCATAAGCAGGGACACCCTGCGCTAGTTGATCTCACAAATGGAGATCTATTACTTAATGGACATCGCAAACCCAAAATGAAAGATGATTTGGCCTTTACCTTTATTTCTATGGAAGCCTCTCCTTGTGGAGGATCACTAGACAGATCTAGCAGCATTAAACAACCAACCAGGGAAAGCACTAACTCAAATATAACACAAATAATAACCTGACTTGTCTAGAACACACAGGTTTCAACTAACTTTCCCTTCTAGTGATATCACAAGAGAGAAAGCTTAATGAGTAAAGGGCTGGATTTAAATATGTAGTACCCAGGTTCTCTTCTCAAATTTACAGCTTACTTGGTGTTGCATCTGGAATTATATCGATTCTCTCCTTCTACTCCCATGCCCTGCTTGTTTTCAGTAAGTATTGCAAAGTAAGAACCACTTTTTACTATGAGTCTTTCCAGGGGCAAGATCTGTTTCTGTGGCACAGTTAGGGGTTTTGAAGCAAGCTGGCGAATCAGAGAACAAGGAAGAGTTCACTGAAACTTAGTTTTTCACACCATCATGTCTATTGACAGGAACATATGAACATATCCTTGGATTATCTAAAAGGTATGGAGCTTAGAAAGCTAGAGACTTGTGAATCAGTTGGGTGCAAAGTGGTTCTGAATTAAGCAGCTCTCTTTAGCAATGCACAGGCTTTTCCAAACCATTTTCATTAATGAAGCTTGTGTTTGCAGAGGTTTGGCTCCAACTCCAACCAAGGATGTTAAGTATAGAAAATCAAATTGGGGTGCTAACTGCACAAAGGTTTAAGCCTGAGGCTGGATAATGGGTAACTCAGTGTATTTGTACAGTTGTAAATGTGCACATCCATATCCAAGTTATGGTATTTTTACCTGTTTGTGGGTTGGGAGAGTTTTGCGCTCTAAACAGAAGCCATTAGCCAGGAATTTGGGGTTAGTTTTCTCACACAGCTCTGGTTTAGGACTTGAAGTTTGGTTTGCCTTGTTCTACCAGTGCCAATGCAAAAGCCTGCGGTAGGACATTGAAACAGTGTGCATCTAAACTGAATTACAGTGGAGAAAGGCCCCAGCCAGGCTCAGAGCTGTGAAGCCTGAATTCTTTTGGAAAGAAATGGAACAAAGTACTTGGTTTGGGAATTGTAACCCCAAGAATATCCCTTTGCAAGCCAGGAGACCTCTCTGAGAGGAAGCAGTTATTGAGCCCCTTGAATAGAAAGGTTCTTGAGAGACTGAGTTTTCAATAACATGACTCGATTTGCTTCACAATTTTATGAGTGTTTTCCTCTCATTCTGATGTAAAGCAACCTGAGGCATGATGGAACATCATGGAAAGGGAGGTGGCATCCTGGGGGGGTGGAGAAACAACTTGTTTCCCCAATAGAGGCACTGTGCTGGCCTTCGACTAGTGAACACTGACTGCAGATGTCAGGTCTACAGCCTCACCTGCAGGAGCCACCTTCCCTGAGTGGACTGCAGAGGTTTGTGCAGCATGAGGCCCCTGTTAAATAGGGCAACAACAGGGCTTCAGTTGCCTGCACAAAATACAGCTTTCCATTGCTTGCAGAGGAGCTTTGGTTTCCCATCAGACCATGGTTTCATTGTAGGCTCATTTTGAGTTAAGACTGACTGGAGAGTGTTAAGTACTGCAGCAAGAAAGACTCCTAGAGAAGAATACAGCCCATGGGTTAACGAAACTGCAAATCCTTGTGACAGCCTCTGGCAGTGCACAGCTGAAACACTTAATCCACCCCCTGCAAGCAGTGCAGGGCTTGCTGCAAGGATCCTCAAGTCTTGACCTATGGCATTCCTCCATGCTTCTACTCCCTTCCATAATTTCCTGTGCTCTTTCACCCCTTCCAAAGACCTCAGTGACCTCTGCTGTTTCTTTATTCTTGGTGTCACACTGTTGTGTTCATCACAGGTTCCCGTAGGCGCTAAAAGGGCAGTGCTTTAAGCGCCCTCGTGTCAGAGTTCTGCAGCATTTACCTAAACCATTGCCCATTGGTAAATTCTTTGTTATATGATCCTAAGCACACTGGAGACTGTCTTTACAGAGCTTAGTCACAGCTATTCTGAAGTCTTCAGCATACAAGAGCACTGACTCAGGTGATAGAGCTCCATTGTACTGCTGTGAACCAAGTCTGCTCCCTGAAGAGCTACTCTGAAGTAGACTGTAGCTCTTGGGGTCAATGTGAGAGCCCATTTATCCCCTTAGAAGTATGTGGATGACTTTCACAGGCATCAGTCTCTTTGCAGGGTTATGGCCAAGGGGCTGGGATATCTGGTGAAGTGCTAACAGTACCAGTGTCTTCCTGAGTGCCTTTAGTATTCTGTTTGATATGAACCATTTGGGTTTTGCTCCTCATTTCAGTTGATTGATGGCTGCTAAGCTGTGTGAGCTTTGTGTTTGTAACATTTATCCATGCACTCAAGGAAAAGTATTCTGAGTCAGTTTTACCGTAAAGCTGAATCAGATTTGGTATTTCTTAACAAGACAGCCAGGGTGGGAAAATCAGCTGGAGTTCTCCTTATTTCTCCATGCCCATACACAGGAACCATAAAAGTGGTATAAAAATGCAACAGCAGGCTTGTAAAAGCCAACTGTTCAGTTTGTATGATTCACAAGAGAAACCCGAGTGCACTTCAGTTGACTTCAATGTAAAATGAAAGTCAAGTTGTGAGGACCTGGCTCGTGATGTGATCAATACCTCCAACCCCCAGGCAGGAACACCTCCAGCAGAGCTCAGAAACCCTTGTCAAACACTGAACTACCCCAGGAGCCCAGCATGCCCAGGGTGGGTTTTGAAACCACCCAGCACCAAAGCCCTCAGGACACAGATGGGTATTAGCTCCGGACTATGGATGGAGCCTGCAGGCACATAGAGCTCACAGCTGGAGGTGAGAGGGAAGCCTGGCAATGCTTCCACAATGCTTGAAATGAGGCCAAACCAGCAGGAATCAGCACATCCTTTTGAGAGGGGAAGTGGCAGAACTGTGGTAGGTTTAATTGCTGCTGCTTTCCGAAGGGATTCATCCTTTCCCCTCTTGCCTGTGGTGGGAAGCAACACTAAGTTCAGTAGTGCCCCACTGCCATGGCATGACATGGCACAGGGCTGGTGTATGGTAAACGTATAAGGAAGAAGCTTAGATATAAGGAAGTTTTGGATCTCAGGCAGAAGCTGTTCCCTGTGAGGGTGCTGAGGCGCTGGCACAGGGTGCCCAGAGAAGCTGTGGCTGCCCCATCCCTGGCAGTGCTCAAGGCCAGGTTGGACACAGGGGCTTGGAGCACCCTGCTCCACCCCAGAGAAGCTGTGGCTGCCCCATCCCTGGCAGTGCTCAAGGCCAGGTTGGACACAGGGGCAGGGGATTGGAAGTGGATGAGCTCTAAGGTCCCATTCCAACACAAACCAGGCTGGGATTCTACGAAAGGGAACCTCCTGTGTTATCTCCCGTTCTGACTGGAAAAACCTCAACAAACCCATCCTCACAAAGCACTGGCCTCCCTTTGCTGCGTGCTCTGTCCTCTATGAGGGAGAGGAGGGACACCAAAGTGAACGGAGAACAAGTCCAGATCTCATGAAGACACAACCCTGGAGTTCTGGGGGTCTTCAAAATGAAAGATGGATGAGCAGCAACACTCAGCACTACCACATCTCTGCCAGATGTCTAAACCGTTTCACTCCCAGTATAGCTGAATATCCCTTTAATCTGGTGTGGTTAATGCTCTGGTCTATGCATTGAAGAATGGTGACAACTAAGAATTTCAGAAGAGAGTCCTGGTATTTAGGTTTGCAGAGGGGCTTCATATGTGGAGAATGAAACAGAAAACATTGTGTTAAGCAGAATAGTGCTTCTAAGTTTTATAGCATGTTTGAGCTTGGGATTTTGGTAAAATCAGAATTAAACTCAATTTGCTTGGGGTTATACACCGTAGCCCGTAAACTTGTTGTAATTATTGAGTGCTATGCAATTACTCAGGAGATATTTGCCATATCTTAGCCTAAACCTACCTTATTTGAAGGGGTTCTTGTTTTAAATGATTGAGAGACTCTTGCCATCTGATCACATCTCAGTGTTAGGCACCATTAGATGCTGGAAGGTTTTTACTGCTCGAAGGAAAAAAGATCACTGCCCCATCCTGACACTGACAAATTGAGTCCTTTCATTTGCTACACTTTCAACATCAGGCCTGCCTGCCATGTCTATGAAGGAATGTGCCAGATTCTGTATCTCTCTCTCAAAAGGATTTGGAGGAAGCAGCACCCCTGCAGGCAAATTCCCCATCACTGATCAGCAAAGCACCTGCCACTGGGGGAGGAGGAGGCCCTGCCATCCTGCCCCTGGACAAAGCAGCCCTTCATGCACCCTCTCAGCATGATTAAATGCACTCATAGGTAGTCCCGTCTTTATTTATCCATGTCTCTGTTGGTGTGCTATGAAAATGAGCTCATAAATGTTGGAAGTGTGAGTGTAAGGGGGGTTCAGCCATAATTCAATCAGTTCCGCTACACTATCGCATCACAGGGATGATCTTTTCTTTCAACCCGGGGAAGTAAAGCCATCCTTGGGCTTCAAGCTGTTCCACAGATGAGAAGGAGAGTGCTCTTATTCTTAATGAATGCTAACAAGTAGCTACAGCTGCTCAAGGCTTACAGGAGAGGAAGATCTTGCAGACTAAATCCTTCTTCAAGATGTTTTGACTTAAAAATGAGCATATTTAGTCTTGAAATGCGTGTTGGACAACCACACCATGTACTCAAAGTGTGTTTGTCTATACACAAGCCGGTTCTGCTTTACAGATTTACCAGAGAATAGTGCATATGTGGAAGAGGAGGGTTTCTGCATCCTTGCAAGTGCATGGTTGGCACTTGTTAGTTTCCTGCAGAAAAATTCCCCCTTTACGTTAGTTTGGATGCATGTAGTAACATAACAGATGAAATACAACTGTGGGGTTTATTCCTGCAGGTCCATGTTAGGGAACATTCTTTGGAGTAAGTGGTTGCATCTTCTCTTGAAAGAGGGATGAAGAGCATTACCTACAGAAAAGGACAATGGCCTGTTCCCTGGCTCTCCTTTAACAAAGGAAAAGCAGAAGATGCTCCTTTCTTATACCTGGTTTGATTTACCTGTTGTACTGCTCTTTGAATAAAGACTTTAATACTCTCTTACCTCTGGTAGTTTCCTAGCAGCCCTATCTGTGTTCACTGTGCAGCTTAGCAATAAGCTGCCTAAAAGTGTTTTCAGCGTGGGTTTTGTAAAAGATGTTTGAATAGCCACCCCAGAATTAACCAGAAGCTATGGATCCTTCCCAGTAACCTCCTTTTCCTTTGGTTTTAATAATGGAAGTTATTTCCAGATTAGAAATAGTCACCCTCTGGCTGAAGCTGAATGATTTGAATGCTCACTTGCTTGCAGGATACCTTCCCATCTGTGGCCATGTTTCATTCATTTTCTCATATCAAACCTAGAGGTGCTATTAAAATCCAATATACTGTGCAGCAGTTGATCTGCAGGGAGCGCTGTGAGATTTGTAACAGAAGTGACTGCAAATAGCATTAACACTGATGTGTCCATTTAAATAGTGTTTTGAATGATGTCCCTTTGTGTTCTTACCTGGGCAAAGTTTAATTTCCAGTGAATTGCTGGAGAAAGAAAACAACCTTATTTCAAAACCGTGGTCACTTGGGCATGTCTCAACTTATAAGGGCAGGGCTGAGGGAAGCGGAGTAAAGGGACACACAGTGATAAGTAACTACCACAATGGTATCAGTGCTTTGAAATGGGGGCCCTTCTTATCTTCTCATGAAAGACAAATGAAGATGGATGAATATGGATTGCCAGTTTTCTTCTCCTCTGGCTCTAGAGCTGTATTGCAGGTAACATACCATGCCTGGAAAACTGCAACGTATGGCCTGAGAAACCTTCTTTATAAAGAAGAAACTGCTCCTTGAGAGGGGTATTTTGCTTCTCTAACTTTACAGGCATCCCCAGCCCATAGGAGGTTCATTCTTGTGGATACTTCAAGTGTGGTTTCTGCTTTGTTTTCCCCTTGCTGGCCGGGGATTTGACAGTAGCATCGAAGCCAATGCATAACCTGCAGTGCATAGCATGGCCCTTCTCATTCAGTTTCTTTTGCTGCTGTTTCCTCCCTGCAGACAGACTCTTAAATCTGATCAATACATGGGTTTGTTCTTAAAAGTGTGTTTCTTACCCCCGGCTTGCTGGGGAAACATCCCCTTGGAATGCTGGTGGGAAGCCTGCAGCCCAGCTGGCCTGGGCAGGGACCACATTGTTTGTGTGCCTCTGATCCTGCCTGCATATGGAATGACTGGTAGACTATCAGGGCTTTGTATTTTACATTGCAAACCATAAGCTGTTGTCCAATATACACAAGAAGGTACCTGGGTGCAGTGTGATGAGGAGCTTTTCCAGTTTTCCAAATAAACCATGGTCTGTACACTGAGCACCTAAGCTGCTCGTTTGAAAACTAAGGTGAATTCGTATGGGTATAATGTAATTAAATTCAGGATCATGGTCTTAAAATATGGAATCTTAGCCTAGGAAGTTTTGCACTGCATGGCAGAACAGTGATCCTATCTGTGGTTTCGGCATTTCCCAGTCTTGACTACAACCTTAACCACAAGCTCTTTGTCTCTGATTTAGGCATAAAAGTAAAGGTCATCTCCACTACATCCCAAAGGGGAGAAATCACACGTGGAAAAATGAAAGGAACTTCAGCCCTTATCTTCAGTTCTCCAGTTCAGGGTCGTTTATGAGGTTTCAGATTTAGCCACCCACTGGGAAGTGGAGATTTGCTGCTTATAAATAAGTAACCTCTTCAGTGCTGAGAAAGCAGATAGGTGGGTTTCAACCCTTCTCACTCAGCACTGGAATGTGTTTTAGTTTACAACCACAGTGGGTCATCCTGCAGTAACATGGTAGTTCTGCAGTGATAGGTTGTCTTTTTCCTGTTACAGTTATATTACAACAGCAATGGCGTTGCTCATGTTTCAGTGTGGACAATAAAAGGCAGAGGCTACCCTTACAAGAAGGAGAGAAAAAAAAGAGTGTTGAATGTTGTTTGTGTATTAGTTTCATCACACTGTGTTGAACGCCTTAAAGCTGTAGAGAAATGAGCAGGCTGGGGAACGGAGGAGGAGAGGGCATTTGTAATTCCTCTTTTTTCCTGAGGAGAGGGAATTGGATAAGGAACGCTGCCCAATGTCTGCAGATGTCTTCTGCCCAAATACCCTACGCTGTGCTGCAGACAAGATTTACTATCAGAGCCTGATGAGCACATCTGATCTGCATGTGTATCAGTCAGTTCTGTTGAGTGTGGTTAAGCTGTGATCTTCTAAGTAAATAGGTCTTTTTGGGTCGTTCCAATACGTTTATAATGCAACAAGCTCTTATGACAATAGTTATATGTAAGTACTTAAGAAGATCTTGACCCTGGTTCATCTGCAGTGGTTGGCTTACAGGTTTTCTAAGGACGGCACTACTGGAACTGACTTATTGCTGTGCTTCAGAACTTTCAGCAATCTATCACTATTGCAGGAACAATCGAATGGGACATGTATGCAGAGGTGCCTGATTCTCAGTGTAGTCAGGCTCGTTCAGTGTAGGTGTTCTTGGAATTGTTTTGATTTTGTTTGCTCCCCCCCAAAAGATGCAGAAGCGTCTGGAGACCTTGATGGTGGAAGCAGCAATTGCTCTTGGTGCCCTAATCCATGTTACCTTCTCTTCAAATAGAGTTGGGGAAAGGAAGTTGAGATTAGTGAGGATATTTCAATCCCCATCTGTTTCCCTCTACAGGATAAACATGAAAAGATCCCCCTTATTGTCATGTTAATTTGTTCCCAACTTGACCCAAAGCCCACTCAAGTCAATGAAAGTTCCTATTCTTTCCTGTCTTGAATTACTTTGCATCAAGCCAGCAGAACTGTTTTTCCCAACACAGAAAGATACAGCAGGAAAGGAAGTTTTCAGTCACTGTGCTGCAATGTGCTTCTGTCAGAGTCAAAAGTGACATTAAGTTTTGGGAAGAGGCTTGAACCAATATCTGCATGGATGCTAAGTAGAGGTGTGCATGTGATGAACATTCTTCTTTAAAGTTGTATTAACCCCGTAAGAGAACATTGACTCTCTATGGATAACTTCTTAGTTCCTAATGTGCCTTTCTTATATAGGATGATATTCTCTCATCTCTATTCTGTCTCTTTATAATCCTTTCTTCTTTGCCCAACATTTGGTTAGCCCTTCTGACAGTTGTTGAGCATGGAGCCGAAACCCCTGAAGTCTCAGTCTGAGTCAGCTCAGTGTGCATGGTTTCAGGTGTGAAACAGGGGTTGTTTTTCAGTATGCATCACTTCTCATTGCACTATGTGGCTATATTGAACAGGCCATGCCCCTGTGGAATGGTTATGGTGACCTCCATCCTTTGCAAGATCCAACCACTAACTCTTCCTGTAGGTTCCTGCTTTACCTATGTTATATCTGTGTTATGGAAAACCCTCCCAATGTGGTTTCCACAATCCATATGGCTTCCTTAAAAACCTTAGCTGGGGAACTTGGTGAAAAGCTTCTTGGAAATCCAAACATAACATAGGCAACCTGATCTTTGTGAATCTGAATGAGGTGCAATGAGCCTCGCAGCTCAACCTGCCGAGCTGCTGGTTGTGTGAATTGCCTGTTGCACATGCCTAACCACAGAAATTGAGTAGTCACAGTCAAATATCTCATGGATCATCCAATACGACCACTCACAACCTCTCCCGAGGCCCTGTGACACTGCTGTGGTTCACGGTGTGGTGTAGTGGAACCTTAGCATAACAGAAGGCCCAGCTCTGCAGGGAGTGTCTGACTGTAAGTGGGTAGGGATAGCTTGGTACCATTTAGGAAACACAATTTCTAGTGCAAATCAGAGTTCTGCATTTGCCATGGGAGCCTTGCTGTCCTGTTCCCTCTGCTCTTTGGAGCCGAGCTGTTTTCCTGGCTATAGGTGATTCTAGCTGGGAAATTGCTGCCAAAAGCCACTGTTAAAACAGTTTGTATTGAAGCATTTGGCAATGGTGCAGTGAAAGATTTCACTAGTTTTGCTATTTGTCTTTATGTGACTGAAGATGAACCCGTGATTTCTTTGCATTTTACACGAAATCCCTTTTTTCTCTCTCCTTGCCATGGTATCTTATGTATGAAATCCTCAGGTCCAGTAAGAAGGGGAGAAACACTGTACATACTTAGAGCATGGGCAGATGAAGACAGAGTCTACCCTGAACCCCAAAGTCCGCAGGAAATTAAGCTGTAGCTTTGTTATAATGAGTGATTTTCATTGAGGCTCCTATATTTAGGATATCATTCGTCTTTCAGTGGCTTTATTAGCACTGACATCTTCCTTGGGGCTGTAGACAGGCCAAGCAGCAGTGCATTGATGTATTGCCCTATGCTGCAAAAGTTCATGAGCATTTCCCTTTGTTTCAGTTTCTCTACACCAAGTGACACTTTTCCTCTCAAACAGTCCCACTTGGCAGATGGGGGGAATGGAAGATGAACCTGATCCTTAGCATGTAAAAACATATGTGCAAACAGGCTAAATATACCAGAGTTAATTGGGTCACCACTGAAGGATCTCCAGTGTAGTGACAGGAGAAGCTGTCACACATCAGGAGCAAGGATGTGTAGAGACCACTCTCTTCCTTAGGGAGCGCCTGGGGCTTTCCCAGGAAGACTTTTAAATATATATACATATATATTTATTTTTAAATGTGTATATATATATTTATTAATCACTAAGTATGAACATATTTAGGGATTCTTTACTACTAAACCAGGTTGTTCTTAGCCCGTCTGCAGAGCAGAGCTGCTCCAGTCTTTGCAGCATCTCCCCGTTGTCCTCTGGACTCTCTCCAACAGCTCCACATCCCTCTTGAGCTGGATCAGGACTGCAGGGGGGATGTCTCTACTTCTTGTATCATGTTTGGAAAATACTTGAGTTTACCGTGTTATTCCTTTTTGGGGTGAGGGTTTTGCTCATGCCCTATTGATCAAGCAATGTAAGTGAAAGCTGTCCTGGTAACCTCTGCAGAACACAGTAGTTTTACCCTTACTCTGAAGACTGGGACTGTATAAAATCCCCTTTTGTCTTTGGCTCTGCATTTCTAACCACTATTAATAGCTTTGGTAACCCTTTAGCATTCAGCAGCTCTGATTAATTGGTTTTGAACATCTTCAAGCTTCATGTTTCTCTAGGGGTTTTAGTTGCTTTGGCAATGTAGCTCTTCTAATATTGGGATCTAGCCCAGAAACCTTTTCCAGTGCATGTGTATAAGCAACCCACC
Source organism: Agapornis roseicollis (assembly GCA_002631895.1). Lineage (NCBI taxonomy): Eukaryota > Metazoa > Chordata > Aves > Psittaciformes > Psittacidae > Agapornis > Agapornis roseicollis. Next base: position 16,162 of record NDXB01016177.1, read on the forward strand.
GCTGTATGCTGTACCCCTTATGCTTGATTCCAGGATGTCCACAGAATTGGGGCATCGATCAGAGCACTGAAAGTTAATGTGCAATTTGGGTGATGCTCTCCCTTTGGTTTCTGGTCTCAGAGAAGGAGGTGAATACAGTATTGCCTGTGCAGATACAGTTAGGGCAGTTTTCTTTCTCTTCCCCTCTTTTTTTCACTCTGCCCTTCAAAGCAGAATAGGAAAGGGATCAAGAGGAAGTGAGGGTTGGGAAGGAGGCTGCTGCCCTCTGATGGATCCTGAGGCAAACGGCCAGAATAGGAAAGTGGTTAAGGAGCAGCTGAGAGGATCCCCCTTATCTTCCAGCAAAAGTCTCTTTCAAGGCACAGGAGCAGAACCCGGCTGCTTGACTGAAAAGGTTGAGCAGGGAAAGGTAGCGCTGAAGGCCCCGAATTACTGCAGGAAAAGCTGGGTTTGGGGATTTGAGTTCAGGTTGAAGGAGCTGATCCTGCTCCTCTGC
>NDXB01016178.1:0-20369 GCA_002631895.1 Agapornis roseicollis
GGGCAGGAAGGAGGGGTTGAGTGGGTGAACGTGCTGCCTGGCTGGGTTCAAACTACGACACCCTCCCAAGTGCACAAGCACACACTAGTCTGTACTGCTTGTTTCATCTAGAAAAGTAGAACAGTAACAAATCCAGATAAACATAAAACAAATTGTACACTGATAGAAGCACCGCTAGCTTTCTGTGTCAGAATATTCATCAGCAAAATGTCAAGTTAGCTTCATACCATCATAGACTAAATTCAGTTTTTCAACTCACCGTTATCACAATTCTTACATTCCATACTCATTTCCTTTATGGAGCTGATTCCTCACATATGCTGTCTTTTATGGTTTTATAATCAAGAATACCGTGGCAATAACGAGTACTGTTAACTAATGAACTGAGCTAAGAATATGAGTAGTCTAAACTAAATGTTGGAATTTATCATTCAAGACTTGTGGGTTTAGTTTCAATCTGATGTTTTTGACAGTTTCACAGCCTTCAAATATCTAAATACTCTTCTAATTTAGGGCAACTGGAAGAACAATGGCCCTATATAAAAAAATACATCTGCCTATCAAATATTTATAAATAATTTTATTGTCTATGTTATGTTTCTTCCATCTAACAATTCATATGCATAGTTTATATGCAGTGTAAGACCCTCATAGCACAAACAGAGCCAATTTTGCATATTGGTGCCATGATCCAATGGCAATTAAATAATTAAAACAATCATATGACCTGGAGAAAAACAAAACAGAAGGATAAGTAACAAAGTCCACTAATACCTGGCCTTGAGTATGCAGATTTCTGTTGGACAGAAATCACTATTTTTGCTTAGCTGACTGTTTAGACTTTGTTTCTTCATGGATTCCTTTTCTAATTCAGTTAGTTAAGAACCTGCATCAATAACTGCAGATGGGAGTGTGACCAGCAGGTCGAAGGAGGTGATCCTGCTCCACTACTCTGCTCTCGTGAGGTCTCACTTGGAGTATTGTGAGCAGTTCTGGTATCCTCAACATAAAAAAGACATGGAACTGTTGGAACAAATCCAGAGAAGGGTCACAAGGATGATCAGGGGACTGGAGCACCTCCTGTATGAAGACAGGCTGAGAAAGTTGGGGCTGTTCAGCTTGGAGAAGAGAAGGCTCCGTGGAGACCTCCTAGCAGCCTTCTAGTATCTAAAGGGGGACTACAGGGATGCTGGGGAGGGACTCTTCCTTAGGGACTATAGTGATAGGGCAAGAGGTAATGGGTTGAAACTTGAATAGGGGAAGTTTAGACTGGATATAAGGAAGAAATTAGTTATTGTTAGGGTGGTGAGACACTGGAATGGGTTGCCCAAGGAAGCTGTGAATGCTCCATCCCTGGCAGTGTTCAAGGCCAGGCTGGACGAAGCCTTGGGTGACATGGTTTAGTGTGAGGTGCCTCTGCCTGTGGAATCAGGGTTGAAACTAGATGATCTTAAGGTCCTTTCCAACCCTAACTATTCTATGATTCTACATTTCATCAACAGTCAGTCTCTATCAAAAAATAATTCTAAAAATGCAGAAAAACAGTAGCAAAACTAATTGCTTTTTGAGTACAACTTTTATAAATCCCTGAAAGTAAAGCAAGTAAATAAACCTATACTGGAAATACTTCTTGGAGTGGATATCACTGGAAAAGCCGTTTTGCTGGACTTGAAAGCAGTGACACTCTTCACTCATTTACTATCACATATTTTACAGTAAATTAATGTGCATCTTTTGAGGTATGTAGTCTTACAGATGTCCCCCTCAAGAGTACTCTCCTTCATCCTTAGCCACATTGGGCATTTGCCATATATTCAGGTTTCCAAAAACCACAAAATTAAGTAAATTACATATGGAACACCTACCATTGTCACTGTCTCCTTCAGATGGGATACTGTAGCTAAAGTTGTCCCATGTTTGTGCCTGTGTAAGTGTGTTGAAGGAGATAGGAGGAAGACTGAGGGATGGGTCTGCTGGAGGGGAGTGATAGACAGTCCAACCATGGACCAGAGTGGGGATAAAAGGGGGCAGCAGCATTTCATATGGCATTAGGATTGTATGGTAATAATGAAGATGTAAGTCAAAGGTGATTAATATAAAATGCATCATTTTTGAGAAAAGAATGAAAGATGGTGCAGAATAAAAAGAACGAAAAGTTATATGTTAGTACTTGCAAATCATACATTCTATGTGCAGTTAAGGCTCTTAAGCTTAGCAAGATCATTATAACCAGAGCACTTCAAACAACTTGTTTACAACCAAATGTTAAGAAAATGTACCCATAGATTTTACAGTATAGCCTGACAAAAACCTTGACCCTGTGATTCAGAAGGTAAATATATCAGCTGGATATATTTATTGTGAATTTTCAGCAATTGTGAAGTTTCAGCAATAAAAAGTTCAGAGAATAAGAATTTTGATATTTTTTGTAACTATGTGGGAAGAACGCTTTCTCCCCCAAAGAAAAAATAGCATATCCATATGAAAATATTATTACATTGCAACTTTCTAGCTGATTTTGATAAGTAACATCTACATTAGCCCTTGGATTCTCATTCTGTAGAAATACTACAGATACTTTACTTTTGTTATAATTCACTTTTTTTTTTTTTTTGTTATAATTCACCTCCCAGTACATACACCACTATTATTTCTTCTTGCTGACTCCTGCAGCAGTAAGTCCAAACCTACCAGAGCCCAGCACCCTAGGAAATTTCTGATGGTCCACAATTTTNTTTTGTTATAATTCACTTTTTTTTTTTTTGTTATAATTCACCTCACAGTACATACAGCACTATTATTTCTTCTTGCTGACTCCTGCAGCAGTAAGTCCAAACCTACCAGAGCCCAGCACCCTAGGAAATTTCTGATGGTCCACAATTTTTACAGACTTTCAGGGACAAAACCATACATACAATACCTCCAAAGGGTGATCCTGAGTTTGCACCACAAGCCTTGGCAAACCTGCACTGTAGACGGTCTTCACACACACAAATTCAGTAATGATGTAACTGGGCTCCCAAAAGCATGCAAAATTGCACATTTTCACAGAAGCTGCAACAGAGTCTGAAGACTATTTATGAGATAACTGTAAGTGCATGTCATGTCTACAGTTCAAGGCAGCCCATCAACTCATCACAGAGCTGAACCTGTACAGCAAAACACTTCTTATTCTCCATCAATCCTGCCTTCTGCCCTTCAACGAGTCATGACAACAGCTCTTATTTATTCCTTAAATCCTTTAGTGGACATTTTTATTGCTTCCTCACCACACCTACTCAACAGTCCTGTCTCCTGTCATGACTGTGGCAAGGATTTCTGCCTACGTTTTCTTTGAACCTCTATTCTACAGGTGTTTCAGAACTGGACACTGACCTCCTCCCTTGCTTCTCTTCATTTTTCAAAGCTTCCCACTGGTTTCCTATTTTCTGACACAATTTAGTATCTCCTCCTCTGCCCTTCACAACAATGTCACTCCTTAATGAACTTTTCCTATATCTGATCACAACGTTTCTTACCAATTCTGCCATAAAAATTATGAACTCTCTCACTTCTTGTTTTCCTATATACATTTCAATGTTTTATCTACTGAATACTACACACAAGCAACATTCACGCTCCTCAAATGAAACTGCAGATTATGAACTACCCATACACTAAATGCTAAACCATAACCCTAAATAAATTTAAAATTATGGTGAAGATCAGAAAGCAGCTAAAACAATTTAATATTAGAAGAAAGTTCAAGGTAAAGTTTCAGTAAGCACAGAAAGTCCCTATTTTATACCATTCCAAATTAATAATCATAAAGAACTTAATCACACAGACTTTCTCCTTCCCACAATTCCACAATCTGTATTAACATGATGATAATTCATATAGTGTCATATAAAACTTCACCTTAAGCTTTTCTTCACATTCAGCTGTTCAAGAGCTCACTCTCTTTAGCCATGTCTTTTTTCAAACCCAGTGTACTCCAGGCTATTGGGACACTAGATTAGCTGAACCTGAGAGTCAGCACAACTGAAATTCTAAGCAGACTCAACACTGGGTAACAGAACACAGATTTATGGCAAATGATAAAACAGTCTTTAATTATGGTAGCAGCTAGGATTCTCATTATTTTCCAAAGTACATGGATAATGCAATTAGGGAAGAAAACAAATGGAAGGAATAAATATCCAGAGATTAGAAAAACTCAAAAGTTAGTACTCAAAAGAGGGAAAAGTACCGTCAAGTTCTAATGATCACTGTGTGTTCCAGCCAACTTGAAAGATAGGCAAGCACATCCACTGACACTAACATTATGCTTCAAATCCTCTACAAGTTACCAAAAATGAAGACACTGGATTCACAAGCAAGATTATGCTAAGTAAACAGTTCCAAGGGAACAACTTTTCACTTCACAGTAAAAACTACTTCTTGATTTTGTCAATGATGCTTCTAGCCTCTGAAGATATCACTTTTTATTTTGTCAGTGCTGCTGTTTCCTTGTGTTACCTTGTTATACGTAGGTGTTAGCAAAAATAATTTCAGTACTACCTTTAGAGTAATTCTAAGGTGAGAGCAGGAAAGGAAACAACATGCAGCTTCAGTATTCCTTTGTTACAGTGACCTAAAAATGGCCAGAATAAAGGCAAAAAATATTCCTGAGTACTGAAAGATTTATTAATAAGTGTTCAGGCTTGCAAATCTGACACATTAAAGAAACCGTGGCAAGAATTTTTACAACACTCAAGTTTCAAGAATTAGCACCATTATAAGCACTGTAATCAATTAACAAGTCAAACACAAATACTTTACATTCATTAACTATTTTCAGTGATTCTTTTTCAGACAGAAAAAGCACTTTCAAGGGCAAAACTACAGTTCTACGAGACCTTATTTTTTTAATTATTCATTCTTTTCAACAGTATTTTTTTAAGGTTTTCAAAATTACTGTGACTTTGAGAAGCCAAACTCTATTAAAGTATTTAAATACAGGAGCTAATAGTCTGAAAAAAAATAAGAAATCCTGCCTCTTTTTCCCTTCCATATAAACATCTGACCCTCAGAAAGAATCTCTCAAGAAGTCAAAACACATTCATTACCTTTCAAAATACTTCCTTTGGGTACCAAGTTAGCCATCAAATATGAATTTTCCTAATGTTTTGTCTAGCTTTAATATGCAAGAAAAGGATCTTCAGTCCTAAACGTATATGTACTAACACAGTATGTACTAAAACACAGATGTTTAAGTTATTGTGGTTTATCATCTAGAAGCACCTCCATTTCTGTGTGTTCTTCAAAAACCTGGAATCCTTACCAGTCTAGAACAGTTTACTGTCACCTTTCCAAAAGACATAAATCGTTATGAAATTATGGGGGGAGAAGGGAGTGGTGTCAAATAGGAAGCAATATTCATTTAAAATAGAGGAAAATAAACACAGTGAAAATAAACTCTCAGATTTCAGAAAGGTATGGTTGCATGCATTTTCATTGAAAAGTTGCCACTAGTTTTTCCACAGAGCATGTTGTTCACATTTTAGTTACAATGATGTTCTTTTAATCTTGCACTCTGATTTAAAAGATCTATAGAAGAAAGTAGCTCAAATGTAAGATCTAATGAAGTTTTGATGAAGTTAATGAAGAATGATTTTTAAGGTTTCCGTTAAGGCCACAAAAACTTAAATGAAAATTGCCATTGAAGTAAACTACAAACTTAGCTGAAAAACCTTCCAATATCACCAAATTGCTGGGCCTCTAGACTAGATCAGCTCTATGGCAAAAAAGCACTATATAATTAACATGTACAAATTCAGACAGTGATATGGCTCAAACTCACACAAAACACACAAAGTTTTAAAAGAAATACAGTGAAGAAACTTGAGACACAGCAAGTTTACCAGCTTTAATGGGAAAAACATGCAAGATTCACAAACATGCCAGTATTTTCAGTCATGTACTACTTTTATTTGTAAATTTTTCTTAAGCGTTAGCAAAAATTATTTTAGTACTACTTTTAGAGTAATTCTAGGGTGGGAGCAGGACAGGAAATAATATGCAGCTTCACTACTCCTTTACAAAGTTTCATTTTGCTACATTGTGATAATCAGATAATATACCATCTTTTTATCTTATGCTGGACCTAAAGTTTTACTATTGCCAAAATCCCCTGTCTTGCTAGTGTATAAATTTAAGGGAACATGACAGAAATTGGATGTGAAGTGAAAGATTGTGGAGTAATGGTTCTAGCTTGGTGACTGTGTAGTGTATGATATGGAAAGGAAAATAAATTCAGATTATCAAATTTTTTGCAACCTGTAGCTGTGACCAGAAGACACTATAGCACTGGAATACTCAAAGCAATTCAAATATATGAATGTGAATTGGTACAATGCATAAAATTAATAGATTATAACCAACTGACTTAGGTATTCAACGACTCAATACACAGCTGCAATACAGATAGGGGAAGAATTGTAGGAGCTGCACCCACCTGGTCTTCAATCATGTGACTTGGAAGATTTGTTGCAAAGGACTGCAACCATTGCAAACCAAAAGATTCACTAGGCTGTTTTGCCCTGATCTGTTGTAGTCATTAAGTATAGGACATATGCACTGATATACCAAGATTTGAGACTGCACATGAAAACAACACTTGAGCAATAAGACACATTCTTGCATTCTCTCCCACAGTACTGCTTCAAGTTCCTGGATACAGATTTCACTGCCAGCTCAGCAGAACACGGGCTACATCTCATGAAAGCAGCAGCATGGCATGGGCCTGCTTGCCTTCACACATCTTTCTAACAGTGTTATTGCAATGTTGCCACTGAACTGTGCAATATTACTCAATTTTTTTTTTTCAAATCCTGAAAGGACCCATTGTTAACCTCACACTTCAAAGATTCCAACAAATAACATCTCTAAAGCATACAATAAGAGAGCCAGAGTAACAGCCCAACAAAATAAGAAATGCAACTGAACAGCTCTGTCAAACTGCATATCGTAACTACATGGGAAACTTAAAATATCCTCTTCATGAAACAACATTGGTTCAATACCATTTTCTTTACTTTTTAAAACTTAAAGGAAAAAGAAGTCTATGGGTACAGTTTCTTAAACATTCAATGTGAAAGTGTTGCTATTACTGGCAAGACATTTTGTTATGGAAACTACAAGCTTGTAGTGGCTCACCAGCATTTGATTAAAAGCATTTGTGGTGAGTGTGAGAAACCAGAATTACAGTGTTAGGATGCTGAAATGTACTGAAAAACCTTCAGTTACTCTTTGGATGCGATATGAGATGACTTGACAATGCTGACTACCTCAGCACAGAAAAGATAAAAACTGAGTTTAATCCTGCAGCTAATCCTGTTTCTACAGGAAGCTGTTGTCCAAGACCTTAAACACATCCATATTTCTGTTAGTGGTGGTTTGTTGTTCAGTTGGCTTTTCTTTTAATAAACAGATGCTTGTTAAAAGATTGACAGTTATGCAGATATAGTGCATTGCAAATTCATTAAACCCAGCTGCTGGCTGAAGTAAACATCTATCTTCCTATGATGCTTGATCCTTACACAAGCATAAACTACTGAAAAACTCACTGCAATGAACAATTTTCAGAGCAATGCATAAGCAGTTTCCAAACAAACCTAGTGTCCTCGGTTCACATACATTATTCAACAAAATCTAAATTGTATCACTACATACCAGTTAAGCAAAAACCTGTATTTCAGTCAGTATGACAGCACAGATGATACATATGTATGTATGTATAATATATATATCTCTATACACGCATTTTTTAAACATACATATAATTTTATCAAATACCTAATTGATCCATATATAATATGCCAAATACATGTTACAAATTCAATCTTGATTCAAACCTAAAACCTTAAAATGTTCTAATCTTCTTCTAACTGTTGTATAGAAAATATTCTCACTGCCTTCTTAAGGGAAAAGGGCATCTATAAATAAGACAGGTGTGTGTATATATCTATATATATATAGATATATACACACATACATACAAAAAGTACACACAAATTGGTTCATTTTCCTGCCCACATTACCTGATCGCGGCTTCAAGCCAAAAGGGATTGTGGTGTTTGTAGTAGGAGACATTGTTGGACTTTTATCCTTGTTCTGTGTAATTCAAGAACAGAAATCTAAGTAAGAGTAACATCCAAAATATCTCAGCACAAGAGACTATACAAAATACAAAAGTAAACAATACTGCATGCTATAATTATTCCACCATAATGTGTTCACAATATAGCCTCAAACCTATGATAAATTCCCCTTTCTATTGTATCCTATTCTTTTGCTGGACCAAAGACCCCAAAATATTCCCCCTCACTACAAATAAGCTCAATTATCTCTCAGTTTTCTCCCATGCAATCACTTGGTTCCATTAAACATACATTTCTGTGGCACAGTACATTCAGAAAAACAAAGCAAAGACATGTTTATCCTTAGATACATCCATTTCTTTCACAGAATTAATTACTATTCTGCATGGTATTTTTTCCATGCAACACTGAATTTCTGCTAAAGAGCAGAAAAGAAGAATTTAAACATACACCTCAGAGCAGGACCACCCTTTACCCAGAACTAGGCTGATTTGCAGCAGGAAGTTGAGTAGCAGCATAGAGGAGAAGGTGAGGTACAATAATCATACTGTCAATGGTAACACAGAAAGGGACCTATCACCATACTCCATAATGGGAACCCTCTTTAAAAAATTATTCACTGTTTAAAAAGTGATCCCTCAAGAAGCTAGGATCTATACGAGTCCCATCACCAAGACTGGTGGAAGGTGGCTAGGTGCTCATGAATTTGCAAGGTGTTCATACACAGTGTGATACAGAGAGAGAAGCCCTATTTCTGCATAGAAAATATGAAGGTAAAAAATCTCCATAAGAAGCTCCCTACACTTTCTCTTTTTGACCTTCTGCTCAGATTTCTACTGTGACAGTGATAGGATCAATAAAATCAGGCTCCTCTCTGAAAACTAATCAAGGACATGGCACAATGTGCACATAGAAACTGCACTGAAACCACTAGAAACTCTGTGCAACAAGGAAGAGTCAAAAAAAAAGGAAAATGACAGAATCACAGAATGGTTAGGGTTGGAAAGGACCTTAAAGATCGTTTAGTTCCAGCCCTCGCTGTCATGGGCAGGGACACCTTCCACTAGATCCAGCTGCTCAAAGCCCCATCCAACCTGGCTTTGAACACTGCCAGGGATGGGGCAGCTACAGCTTCTTGGGGCAACTTGTGCCAGTGTCTCACCACCCTCACAGCAAAGAATGCTGAACTATGTAACTCAAGTTTATTGGAAAGTATATTTTATACCCTAGTAAACCCTTCAGATGACAATAAACCACAGGCCAAATAAGACACATAACCATTACTGATGAGCTCAGTCATATTTTCTGTGATACTTGATTACATGTTTCGTTTAGTATATGAACTATTTATATGAAACGTATAAGAGACAAACATCACCGGCACCTTACCTCATTATGAGAGATTTGTCCACTTGTATTCCAAACAACTCGATCATTCTGCATGTTTGTAAAAGAAGGGGGAAGGGAAGGACAGGGAAAGGAGAAAAGATTTTAGCAACTATATTGGTGATATATCACAACAGGAGATTTTACTCATGATACTCAGATACAAATTACCTCATTTTTTTAACTGAAATAATTTTCATGAATAATAAACACTCATTGCTCGTAGAACAAGACTTTTAAAATTATTCTCAAAGATTTTACATTAATGTTTCAGTTTCAATCTTAAGTAATTATAACTGCTTTTATAAGGTTTAATGCTTGCTGGTTCAAATGCAGTATTTAATTTTGTTTCACAGATTTTTTTGCAATTAAATTATCATGAAGCATTTAATATGCAAATGTTTTAATATATATTTGAAGAGGGATGTATTCCATAATAAATTCATTTTATAACTGCAATATAACATACCTTTTGTTACTACTTCTGTTGTAATTAAATTGGAAACATGTAAATCACACTAATAAACATGAAATACAATCATTAATTCTGCATCAATCATAAATCAGCAGAAACACAGTCCATGTGTGCAATAGCATATGTAAAAACAAATCATAATTCAATTCAAAAGCATTTCCTTAGGGGCATTTTTTTTTTTGGTAGCTAAAAAATGGAAACATGAATAAATGACAGTACTTGGAACACTTGGTCCCAGCAAAGAGCTTTCCAAAAATTAGCAAGATGGGATGCAGGATTAGACACCCATTTTGCTTTATGATCTTTCTTGGCTACCTTCCAAGATGAAAGGAAATTCTTCAGCTTTAGACATCTTTTATAATATTATCCCAACCAATGTATTACCTAGAGTAACCAGAAATTTTACTCCTCTGATCTCAGCCAGTCTACCTGGGGACTTGCACGCTTGAGCACTCCTGTGCTCAGGGATTATGTTCTTGTTAAATTCCTGCTCTTTATGCCTACATTGCAGGTCTAATCTCTCTCACAGCATGCAGGTCACTAGTCAGAATTTTTAGTTTATGATGTATTTAATTAATTTAGTAGCACAAGTAGGAACACAAGCATTTACTGTACTATGTAGAATGTAGCATTATTAAAAATTTGCTCTTGCAAGAGCAGTTCCCATTTCATGGAACATGCTTAGTGATTCCACCTGCATAATACAATCCAGATCAGGATCGCCACAAGTGTTCAAGATTTATTTCTTCCTTTCAAGAGATTCTTAAAAAATGAATTGGCAGTGTCCTTGCTAAACAAAATGCAGAGACCACACTTGTCCCAACAGTGGATTAGCCTTATGTGTTAATCTCAGTAATGTAGAAAGAACTGTTCCACAAAGAGTAGCAGCCCCAACATACAACAATATAACAAAAGATAAACCCACTCAATTTCTTTTTTTTGATTTTATATCTTAAAGAAAAACCAAAGATACATTCAGACTAACAAAATTACAAGGATATCATGGGAATATTTGGTAGTAATGAAGATTACATAATAATATTTGAAAAGCATCAAATTCAATCTATGTCTGGATAAGGTAGAACACACTAAGGCACTGCCAATATAGAAAGAACATTATGTAATTTTGTTCTCAGAATCTTCTTGCAAGAGCAGTCACAAAAATCCCTATACAAGCAAGTTCTGAAATAATAACATACGCACCAAATATTTGAAGTAATTTTTTCATAGTTCCTTTATTTCTAGATCATTCTAAGGTACACAAAACTTAAAATATTTTTGAAACTTTAAAACTGTAATCTCAACCTATATATAGGCTGTTTGTAAGATGAAACACTTAAAAAATACTGCTGCTGTTAACAAAACACATAGCAGTGTATATAGCGACAAGAGTAGTCAGGGTTAGTGGGATGATCAATCAGGTGTTTTATTTTATGGAAAATCTAACCTTGTGGTGCCTTATTTTTACAGGGGAATGCAACCACTGCATCTACTATAATTTTTATCAGAAGGAAAGAGTCTTATTCATTTCATTATATCAGTTCTTTGACCCAAGAGATGGGTCTTAATCAACTTCCCATTTATAGCCAAATGTTAAGATTCATGATAAAGCAAAAAACCAAAACCAAACAAAAACAACAAACAAAAAAAAAAAAAAACAAAACCAAAACCAATGGGCCTAACCTCACTATTGCCTCCACACACAAATAAATAGAATTTTTGAATCCTTTTGAATANCAAATGAAAGAGGTGGGAGGATGATGATAAGTGAAATTAGATTAAGCCAAACCAAAACCAATGGGCCTAACCTCACTATTGCCTCCACACACAAATAAATAGAATTTTTGAATCCTTTTGAATAGAATCCTTTAGAACAGAATCCTTTTGAAATGTTTCTACATTTACTGCATCTAGACACCTCCATACCTGACTCAATGACCATTTTTCACCCTGTTCACAAGGTCTCACTTCAGACTTTGCTTTCTCCATAATCAACTCCCTCCTTCTCTGAAATTCTAGTTCCTCTTCAGCATTTTCTCTCTGTAAGATAAATAGCTCTTTAGACTGTGCATCACTGGAAATAGAACTATATTCTTTTTTGCATAACATTACCTCAGAAGTATTTCTTACAAATACAGTGATAAAAAGCAAACAAAGTAAGCAGATACTATATACTTGCAGTTCCAATGCTAACAGTTAGATAACATAAATCTAAACAAAGCAATACATAAAGAACACCTGCTTACCAGTCAGGATACAGATAAAATGATAAGCAGTACATACCACAGTGTAAAACTGCAAATCATACTTTATATACTCTCTATAACTATAGTGACAATGTTGTGGCAAAACACTAATTTTTAGTTTACAAAATATGCTGGGGTTACCTTTAATGAATGCACTGTTTTCCTGCACCAGAAGAGGGAGATAGTGGAGTAGGATGGTAGACAAGTACACATAGCTGAGCAATGAACTGGCTTACATTGAAAGTTGCACACAGGGAGATTAAAAAACCCACTAAGATAAAAAAGCAACTGACAAACCTAGAAAAATGTTAACACATACACCTATAAAAATAATAAAAAAAATTCCATAAAAACGTTAACGAAGAATTACTTTTGTCTTCTTGCCTATTAAACCTTTCCCTTCCCTACTTGGCAGATTAATAATAGTTAAAATTGTTGGGTTATTTCCTATCTTCCCCCCCAATATTTTGTTATAATACACTCATTAACGTACCTGACCCAGGGAAGACATCTCCATCTGCATTTGACCGCTATGTATAAAGATAAACATATGCAAATATGTAATCCGTTACGTAGAAAAATTAATAGGATGAATCTAACAAATAATTTCTTTAAAAAAAAGGTAGATAAACACACTTTACTGTAGATTCCTGAAATTCTAAAGCTGTTGCTGGTTCCATGGGATACAGATTCACATCACTGCTCTCTGAAATATCCATGCTTAATCTGCAAGGTTTGAAATAGAAACATTGCACTGGGGTATAGCTTTGGTAACCACTTTGTTCAACATTTAATTTCAAACAAATTGATATATTAAATACTTTTATAGCCATGGTTTTAACCTGCTCAGCGTTATCTCTCAAGAACTTTCTGAAATGCCTCCTGATGCTTCACTGTCACCAGTTGAATCAAAGCAACAGTTATGCTTTCATCTGCAAAATGTCATCCTGAGCAATGGCTTGTATCAAAACAAAAAGACCTGTTTATTGCCAACAATGATGCCATTATCTAGAAGACTGTAGATTTCTATATCCAACCTCTAGCACCCTGTGTTCAAACAGAAGCCACAGCCCTAGTTAAGATATTCAAATATAATTACAGTGGATGAAAATTAAGCAGTGCAACAATAAATTCACAACTGACAATGACCTGAAAGAAAGCAGTGAATATTAGAAAGAGAATATAGGAATATGAAGCAAACATCTGAAAATACTGGAAGCGGTTGAGTCTGAAATATTTTTGCCTTCCAGAACTGAATGCTGTTTGTGTGCACATAGGATATGCAGACTCAAAAAAATTACATTAAAGCTTTTGTGCATCTTAAACTAAGGAGCAATAGAAGCATTTTAATTCCTTTGTGGATCTGGATAAGGGCACAAAAATATTCAGTATGAAAACCAAAATTTTATCACACTACTTTTTATAATGCAAGCATATCACAAACTGCCATGCAATCCAATAATTATAAAGGAAATTATTAGGAAATTGTGGCCCAGAGGACTGAAAAATCTACAGAATTATTTGGCAAGTATTAAGACATCTAGGTGTATCCTGCTGGGTAAGTCTGATGTTAACATACAGGAGACATACATTCAAAACCCTGTATACTGCTCAGTAAATTAAAGATAAATACTCATATTTTAAGGTTAGAAAGTGCAGCCTAGTACTATACAAAATCAAAAAATCCAAACAGTAGAACAACAGAGACATGCATGATATGATCACCCATTTTTAAAAGTCACATTTTGAATTTACTATAATGTTATTAATGCACATCTGCATATGCATGGAGAAAGATTAATTTTCTGTATTTTACTACGAAAAACTAAACATGTAGAAAATTCTGTGGCAATACCTGGCAAAAGCAAACTGACAAAATCTGTAAGGTTAACAAGTAATAAACCTCATATGAGGTGCAGAAGCAAGAGAATATTATCTCACAGAAACCACAGGAAGTAAAAAGCTTTCATAATTTGTATGATTTTTATCAAGCAAAAATACTTGTGATTCAAGTATACAGTGTAAGATGCAAGAATTTAAGCATTCTTTATATGATTCAAAATAAAGCCAGATGGTTGTTTCTCTAGAAATACCAACAGGAGTGAATTTCTGTCCTCAAAAGTACAAAAGTCTGTTAAGTGGTAAAGTTGTATGAAAACAGGCATTTAAACTAAAGAACAGCATAGTCACAAGATGATCCAGAGAAGGAAGGAAGGAGACACAAGGATATTTAAGGCTGGAAGTGACAAGGAGGTTTTTAGCCTTCCAAGAAACAAAGCTGTAAAAGCAGCTATCTCATAGAAGTAATGAAGAAAAAAGTTTTGCAATTAACTGAATCAGTTCCTGAAGGCAATTACACTAAGAAAAGCAATAGCAAGCATCTGGCCAGAATTACCTACACCACCCCTTTCAGTCTTTTTCAGTAAGACAAGCATTTGTTTTCTATTAAATAGTTATTCGTTTATTTATTCACAGATCCAGTCATATCACTTGACTTCAACCACTCAAACCAGGCACCTAAATTATAAAACCTTGCCTTCTGTAGTCGGGGAAAATCTAAATAATTTTCTCTAGCTGCCTCTTCCTCTTTTTGATTTCAGAGAGAGACTACAGAAACTCCACCACTAATTCAGGCACCTCCTTTATGTCCTCCACTGAGATGGGATGAAGTTGGATAAAATGACCTTCTCCATTCCCAAAAAATAAACCAAACATGAATAAGTAGAGGAGTGCATAATCCCTGGAAGAAACATGACAATTCGAGACAAAACTTCAGAAAATCACAGTAGTGTACACAAGATGAATAGCTAATGGGTGTCTTCACCTCAAAGTTTAGTTTTCTTTCATACCTGAAATCCTTTTTAATTTACTAGGAATCATGTCTAGGTACTCATTGCATTCTAGAGAGAAAACACAAGTTTCCTTCTTAACTATCTAAACACCTCCTGAAAAACGTGTGCTAACAAAGCACTTCATAACTCCAGAGAACTTTCAATTATTGGTTAAAGAACTCTAAATTAATTCACAAAGATGTTAAATACGTTACATTAACATGTCAGCTATTGCAAGCATACCTGTTGGGATCTTGTAATAAATCTACTGCTTCTCTTAGTTGCTCTATCATTGCTATATCAATAGTTTGTTCTTCTGATAAACTTATTCTATAACAGAAAATAAAAGCATTCAAGAAAAGAGTTACAACAGCAATTATCAAGGGTAGCCTAAATTTCACTTTGCATCTTCCTAGTGGCATGCAAAAAATATACAAGGGAAAAACAGCCTCTCTGCACACCAGTATGCACTGAATTTACACAGTTCCTCCTGAAAAACCTTCCCAGTACCTTGTCTTTAACAAATCCCCCCAACCTAATACATACTTACAAAAATCTGAACTTACGTAACATTCAGCATTCAATTAAACAGACTGACTTCTAAAATTGAAGATACTGAACTAATATTTGACTCTTAACTGCACTCACTGTGTGCGTTGTTTTAACATAACTACTAAATACAACGATTCTTTTAACGGACCAGAATGCTTTCTTTTGCTTTTCAAGATTCATAATTCTCATAAATCTCCTGTTAGTTCTGCCATTAAGGCTCTTTCAGAAAGGACTTACTCTTCCCTTCCTTCAATTTTCATTTTGAAATCATATAGGACTCCACTGTCCTGATGAGTGACAACTTCACAGCACACTGTCATATTAAATCCCCTTTTCTCAAGCACAAACCTCAGCAACTGATGCGCAGTTGCTCTGCTCCTGAATTAATGTCTGTAAATTAATGAGTGCTTCAGGGTTAAATTATGACAAAATAAGACAGACAACTGAGGGATTTTTGTACACTTAATTTTTAAAAAGAAGAAAGAAACATTACAAGTTTTTATAAAATCATCTTTTACCAAAGCCATTAACAGACCAAATACAAAAATACCTCCTTGAAAAACTTGTTTCTACATGGGTAAAAATATTACAGCATTACTGGTGCATACAAATTAATTAGTTTTAACATAACATCCACTCTATTCAGCAATAATGTATAAAGCATTGAGCACAGATGAAGTGCAAGGCGATGCTTCTATCATTCCTCCAAGTCTACAAAGTTATTAATTGAAAAGGAAATGCCAGTTCTTTTCACATAACACAGCTAATTACTTATAGACACATAAAAAATACTTACATTTCGTCTGTGTGCCATTGTGTGTCCTCTTCTATTCTCAACAATTCATCACACTCTGCTGCTCTACTCTGCAAGTAGACAGTGATATTGAGAACTGAACTTTGCAATCAGGTAGGCAGATAAATATTGCTTTTAGATTCAGCACTGACCTATTCTGCTCCACTTCTCTCTCTACCTCTTTTAAGATACTGATTACAAGATTTTCTATTTGCTGCTCAGATTTTATTGAGGTCAACAGCCCTTTCTCTCCTTTAACAGTAAAAGAAGTCAAGCAGCATGAGAATTCTTTATTCTGTGTCCCAGATTTTATTTATGGTTTTCGGGTGTATGCAAACAATGCTTCAATTAAGCATGACCCTAAGTCTCCTCCCACCACATCCAAATTTGTTTACAGAGCAAAGAAATTCCAAATATGCAAACAGTAGCAATTACGTACTTCATCCATAATTAAGAGCATTCCTACTTGACAGTTTTAAACAGCCACGTTTGCCAGGGCTTTTTAACAAATATGCACGCAAGAATTCATATTAATCAGCCAGTTACATAGACATAAGAGTTCAAAATGTCCTAACTAATTATGACTATGAAGTGCTGCTTTTCAGAAGAAGTGACTCTCTTTTATGCCTCCTTTTGATGTTTTGCAATCTTATTTTCTCTTTCATCTCAGATACGCAGGAACACTGAAGTGGTTCAGCTGCCAGTAAAGACAGAAGGTCTCTAAATGAATGTACATTTGTACTAGTAGGGACCAATCAGCAGAAAACAGAGAAGTTTAGCCTCTTTTGAGTCATGTGTTTGTCGCATCAGTCACATCACCCTGCTACATGTGTCACTAAAGAGTGTACTGGCTTCTCTAGCATTCCCCAAAGATGGCCCATTTTCCACTGCAAATCCTCAGTAGAATGAATAAAGCCATTATTTTTTTCTTTTTCCTAACCTTAGAGGAATGAAGTATATGATTTTTCCCACAAGAAGGGCACATACAAGACAACAAAAACACAGCACTTATTGTAGAAGGTGATCCTTGGTTTCTGAGCATAACTATGTAGACAAGATAAAGCCATATAAATTAGGACTAGCATTTGAAAAACTACAAACTCCTCTAAGCCTAAGCTCCTCTTCTGTATGCACATTGTACTAATTTTATGTATGCTTTGGTTAACCAGAATTTCAATTCTAGAAGACCCCCTCCACTGTCCCAAAAGACATTCTATTATATGACTTAATGTATACCAAAGAACACAACAGACTTGGAAACCTGCACAAGAAGAAAAACAACCCAAGTTCAAAACCCTCTGAATAAAATGGATGTAGCACCTGTTAAAGTCAGAAGTTGCTGATATCAACCATCATAATGTTAAAGAAAATAACAAAATTAAAAGAAATTAAACTGCTCACTCTGGCGATACCTTTATACTGAAACTCAATACAGTAACTTGTATTTAAAGGAACCAGTGTTTGCAACACATTTTAGATGCTATTATCTTCTTATTATAGAGGTCATTCCCAAGAGACTAGCCTTCAAATGATTGACTAGTTAAAATCATATGAAGTGAGAATAAAGAGGCAGGAAAATATAAGCATATACATAATAGTTATTACATAATTACAATATTTTATAATAATAAAATTGTCATAAACTTGCCTTAATGTAACTCATAAATTCAGTAGTAAGAGTATCTGATTCATCAAACTGGTCTTCTATTTCTCTTGACTTATCACTGACAATCAAGTGAGAAGATACTTGATGGAACTCCACTAACAATAAAAAAAGAATTATTTCTAGTTCAGCTCAGCATTTGTTACTCAACATAATTTAAGTGTACAGAACTCAAAACCAATCAAAGTCTAAATTCAAAGCATATTAAAAACTTCAAACAAGTTAATATCTTTGCATTTTACCAAGTGATGCTAACTCATTTCAAATTTGTAATAAATCAGTACCAGGGATCATACAGTTATAGATCAGAAGCACCACAACAAGCACCAACGGAGTCAGTTTTGAACTACACCAAGCGTGTCTTGCCAGTACTGGTGCAAGGACACAGCTGGACAGCTGCATAGTGTTATAATACATTCAGATGTGTCAGCCAGTGCCTTGCATTTTAATGCAATTTCAGTTGCAATGCTGTGATGAGCAAAGAGTTTCTTCACAGAATTCAAAGTGATTTAGAGCCTTTACAGCCAATGCCATACTCTTACTTGCAGGAGTATGAGGCAGTAGTAAATTTTCTCCTGTTTTAAGTAGTCTGATCCTGCAACTTACCTTCTCCAGCTTGCTAATAAACACTGTAGAATGTAATGTTCTTACTACCTCACTTTGTATTAAGTCCAACTACATAAATGGACTCTGCTTTTGTACATTGCTAACTCAGAAACGGAGCTACCATTTGATAAGTTATTACACATTGATACTTCTGTTTGGGAAGCATGGTTTAAATCAACTGTCACTTTTCTTCTCCCAGTTAGAACCAGAACTTAACTCTGAGACAAGGTGCAATATGTTCATTGGAACTGCTATGGAAAATTACTATAAGGACCTTGATTCAGTATGGTTAAAAATGGTCTAAGTAGCACACTTTTTTTTTTGCTATTTTACATGACTGTATAGATATGAGTAAAGCCTTTTGGGTAGGTAGGCATTTATTATAAAAAATTTAAACACATAGGGTAGTGAAAATGCCTGTTGTTCAACTAGGATATCAGCAAGAAAAATCAATTTAATAATGCATTTATCCAGTGCAAAATTAAACACTGAAACTTCCAAAGGAAAATTTCAGGGAATAAAGTAGATTTAATTTAAAGATAATGTTTGTAGACTCCTGAGAGACTGATGCCAGTTGGGCTATGATTTTCGCAACTGAATTTACACTCTAATACATGGAATTATTGACAGAATTTCTCTGCATTTAATTTCCACTTTCTTTACATTCCAACCTTTTCTTGAGTTAGCATGGTGACTTGAATCTTCCTTTACAACATGATCTTCCTCCACAATGTCCGACATTGGTACATTAAAGCTGATAGTGTCTTCATCAGATGGCTAAGAAGAAATAAGACAAACACTGGTTTCAGCTCAAGACAATAGGGATAAAAATGTACATATTACTAAGAGTGCTCACTAAAAGAGTGACAAACTAATATGGGAGAGGATACCAGAGCATCTAACATGACAAAATCCTGTTGTAGAAAGCTGTAGTCTTGCTGAATATATCCTCACAAGAAGCCTGCAAAACAGAGCAATTCACCTATCCTCATTTTCTATCTGTTTCACTGCACTAGTTCTCTCCTTGCAGTGGTACGTCTGCACTGTGCTGCTCTCTGTGCAGTTTCTTGGGACTGCTGAAAATAGAGGCTCCTTCTAGACACCAATGTCTGTAGATAAACTGAGCCTTCTACCACAGCCTTTTTTTCTTTTCCTCCAAGATTCTTCTCCCCTAATTTGCCATGCAGCTTGTTAATTTAATGGCAAGAGCAAGCAAGATTACATTTGTAGGCTAGCTTCTAGTAGAATGATGCCGTTCTTCCTACCTTTATATGTTCATATTCCACAGAGAAATTATTTTTTTAAATAGTGATGTTCAGGTTTGTAATAAAGAAGAGAGCAAATCTTCGTTTTTAAAAAACTATACCCAGATACATGTGGTTATTCCTATTTGCCAAGACTACCCTGGACTTCACATATTTTGTAAATGTGGACACCATATATTTTCCTCTTTATGAATAATCTGCATATTATTAACTCTATGAACTCACTGGCTGTGTTCTGCTTAAAGAGAAAAAAATTCAAAAGGATATTCAAGTATTTGACAAATACTTATCAAAATGATGAAGCTTTATAATGAAGTGAAACAGAACTGAACTACAACTGTTGTCAATTTTAACGTAATTTTTTAAAATCAATTTTATTTTAACATGAAATTAAGTAATAGCTCAAAAAAAAAAAAAAAAAAAAAAAAA
>NDXB01016178.1:26757-53946 GCA_002631895.1 Agapornis roseicollis
AAAAAAAAAAAAAAAAAAAAAGAAGGTGTAATATCTGTATTTATTCTTTTATTTTTTTTGTCATAAAAGTAATATTTATTTTTGTCATAAAATAATATTTTTCAAGAAACCTTCTTTTGCATTCACAAAAAATACAAATGCAGGCAGACCTCAACATTTACTTTATATGAGGAAGGGAAAGAGTGTTACTGTTATACAAGCAATGACAAATTTCAAAATAAATACTTTGAAATACATTTTTTTCCTGAAGCTCAGATGACAGTTCTCACCCTGCATTCACAGGTAAGTACTTGTGCAACCTAAAAGGTGCCTAGAATAATAAAGATAACTCATTTAAAAGCTCTCACACACTTATTTGGTGCATACCACTGAAAGTCATATTCTGCAAACTCAAACAGAACAAATTTGCTCACAAAGTAATTGATTTTTAATCATATTTGTTAACATGATTAAAAAATGCTTTCAAAATGCTAATAAAAAGAGCTACCATACAGATATTAGGAATTTTGATTTGTTTGCTTTTACCTTGGGGTAAAACTTCGAGGTAATTTCTTCTGACATTTAGTTCTTTTAAAGATTTCAGCTGGCCTATCTGTTGTGGCAAAGCTGTGATTTCATTACAGCTAACATCCTACAGCAAAAGAGTAATAATAGAAAAAAAATTAGCTTTTTGGCTCCTAAGTGTTAAATAATACAGATGTGAAAATGCAGCTAATCTGCTATTACCATTCTAGCATTTTATTAACATGAAAACATGCAACCACCTAAGTCATATCTTCACAATACAAAACTAGGTCCATGAAAAAATAGTTGCACATTACTTAAAACCCAGAGTGAATTCATATTTAAAAAGAGTGAAGTTACTTTTGAAAGTTAATTTAACCTCTATCAAAACATTCAAAACCATTTGCTTAAGATGTTCTACCTTTCTCTTCCCCTTTTATTCATACAAACAACTCAGTACCAGGATTATATAACCAAGTATGTTTGGATAAAATATAAAACTGCTAACATGTGGATCTGATTTTTAAAAAACATTCTTGTTTTTCAGGAGGGAATATTTAAACAAAATAAAGATAAAATGGCAATATCATTATGTATTTATGCTCCAGAAAGGCATCTATCTGATTGTCACATCATATAGTAGGTCATAAAAAAATTGGACAGGTCTTGCTCACTATTATATAGATATTCAATGTATTATTATAAAAGTTACTTCTTAACTGCCTAGACAGATTCTAAGTAGGTCTGATTTTGATGATTAAATACAACTGGTTTAATAATCTGGACAAAATTGGAAAGCATCCTCATTTCATCATTCCTAAAGGAGTAATCGCTATAAAATTGAAAGTGTAGGGTCTGGCTATAGTGAGCATAATTTCAAGGAAAAAGTTTATATACTATAGTATTACTGTATTACTAAATATTACACTTTAACACAATTGGTAGGAAGAAACTGCTACTAATGTGTACTAAAGATCAACTCCTTGAATCAAGTCAGTCTAAAATTAGATAGTTTGCAGACAGTAGCTATCATTTTTGCTGCCCAATGTGAAATCAAAAGGACACTGAAATCTCTGCTTACATCCCAGGCAATCTGCAAACCTGAATACTATCCCAATTATGCTTCCATTTCTGCAATGAAAAAAAAAGGAAACAGTATTTCATAGCATAAGTGGGTTATCCCAAATTTTCCTGAATTGCCCACACAATACTTTTAGGACATTCGCTCCTACTCTCGATGGCTTCAAATGGATTTCTACAGTCCCAGGGAGCTCCTGGACTACAAACATTCTAAAAGTCAGTCAGATTTCCAAGTCACGTTTGCGAAGATGGCTGCTTTCATGCTAGGAAAAAGCAGTAACTCCCTATCTTCAAGCCTTAAAACTAATTAACAGAAAAATGATAGTAAAAATTTAAATGTCATCTGACAACACTGCTCTATGTATCAAACAAGATTCTTCTTGTAAAAGAATCTCA
The DNA here is from genome assembly GCA_002631895.1 of Agapornis roseicollis. NCBI lineage: Eukaryota > Metazoa > Chordata > Aves > Psittaciformes > Psittacidae > Agapornis > Agapornis roseicollis. The sequence goes on from NDXB01016178.1 coordinate 28,738, forward strand.
CTGCTGCCAAAGCTTCCTTCCCTTGTCAAAACAGAGTCAGGAAATTATTTCAGCTTTAGACAAGGAAATTAAAAATCCCAGTTAATGAGTGTATCTTTTCCTCAAGTTGCTACAAACTATGGTTAACTGCAGTGATCCCAGATAATTTATTTTTAAAGTTTTACTGTCCCATTTTTAATTTACAGACTTTAAACAACTTCATAATTAGATACTCAATTTTTAGAGCACATAATTTAAAGTCACCTTGCGGCAGAGAAACTTTAGACTGCACTTATGCACACACATCAGAACAAGTCAGAGGAAGAGAATTTTAAAGGAAGTGAATTTTAAAGGAAGTGGAAAAAGCCTGGCAGTGCATAGCCTCAAAACCAAAGTCAACTTACAGCCTTTCAAAACATCCTCAGTAGGACTGATTTGTTATGACACCATGTCAGTATTCACAAGATCACTAGAGACAGTAGTATCCTTTACCCTACTATACACTGCAGTCCAACATTTTTATTAGTTTGAATAGCCATGAAAAACAAAGACCTGTAACATTATTTCTAGTTATACTTCTGCTCTTGATCATTACTAGACTTCATGCGTGTATACATGACAGTGTTTATCTTTCCCATTACTTTGGCACTAATGGGAGCAATACTATCAAGTCAAATGTGTAATGGCTTTCAAGAGGAACTATGCAATCAGGAGCTTGGAACTTCACTTCATGGGCATCTGCAGCCAGCTGAAGTGCAAACACCTATTCAAGTTCTAAAGGGCTAGTGCTTGATGAAGGTCAGATGTCTTGCATTAATTCTACTTTGTTCTCATCAGTTCTCATCTCCTGTCATGACAACATAATTTCTCAAGATTAGAGATATGTAAGGAGTATTTCAGTTCAACATTTCTGTGGAAGATGGTGTAAAATCAAAATTAAAATTATAAACTTTTTTTTGTTTATGATAAAGTTCAAATGGTCTTAACCAATGGGAGTCAGCATAATATAAATATTAATGTATTAATGTATTTATTAACACACACAGAATAATATTCAAAGCATCTATGCTGATGTAAGCTTCCTCCTTACATGCATTTTTAAATTTGGGGCTCCTGACTGAGCTGTTATTCCTGAAGATCAGGTGGATTCTGTCACAGCTTGTCACATACAAGCTACACTGAACAGTAAAAAGAAGTTACATGGTGCATGAGCACATGGTCCTTTTAGGCAACAGAATGCAGAAGGTCACTTGGTCAGGGTGCTGGCCCAAATTAGATGAATAAGTAAATCTCAGCTGAGAGATTTAAAGGCTTTCAAAATGAGAGCAGTATTGCAGAGATGGAGAAGGTTGCTACCTGAAAAAGGCAGACGTGCAATACTGCTTGACAGGATGGAGAACAGAATTTTACTGTACATCTGATAATTTGGGGCACAATTACTGAGCCACCTCTGCACAACTACTTTGATGGAAAGTAAGTTTCAGATTGTCTTCACACCCGATTTACACTCATCTTCCCGGCTGATAATAGAAGTATGATTTGAATTATGCAGCTGCAAATAAAAGTTTCCCAACCAAATTTTGCAAATAATCTGCAGGGAGAATAATGTATATGTTATTTTGATGCTTACAAGATAGCTGACAGATCTATATAACCCAAAACTCTAACATTTGAAAGAATTTGTGTCAAAAAGATGAAAACAAAATATAAAACCCATTTGCTATGTACACAGATTTTACTGAATGCAGCTCATGAAACACTTTGGGAACCTGAGTGTGCTTGGCAAAGTCCTAGTGATACAAGAATTGCCTACAATCAGTTGGTATCTGTTACCTCCCAGTATCAATCCCCTGGGCCAGCCCCACGCCAGCACTGTGTATGTACCAATATAGCAGCATGCCCTGCCAGAAGGCTGGGTGACAGTCCTACTTGGAGGCCACATGCTACTGAGGCTGGCATAGCTCTCACACAGCTGAATGTTTTGCAGAACAACTGCAAAATTACATAATCGTGTTTTTATTTTTTGTCTTTCCTCATTTTTACTCATTTTAGAACAATGATGACCTTATTATCTAAACTGCATTGTAACACACATGCCAATACAGATCTCAATCCTATCACTCTTTGCTCCTTCCAATACATCACAGTTTAGTCATTTCCAGCTAAATAATGCAACTTATTTCACTAGAAATGTAGCAAACATTCATGGTGGCATTACACTGAGTAATCAGGTCATATAAACAGAACCATACCCAATCTAACAAAACCTTGTTATTTACTTCCCTCCCACCCCCTTCTAATCACATGAATTTTCCAGACTGTCAAACAGAAATATTGTTATAGTCTTTCATTTGAAATATTTTTAGAGCATGGATTGTTGCTTTTATGATGCCAAACAGTAACACTGAAATTATATTGTAACTGGAAAGCAATATGAAAATCCAGTATTCTAGAAGTTAAACATGTGATTTGGTTATAAAAGCCAAAACAAATCCTATCTCACTTGAACATAATCAACATTGATTTTCAAGCTTTTAGTTTTTAACTTTCCAAAGTTCTAAAATAAGGATAAGGGCTACTATTAAACTGTGTACAAACTCTTACTAACAAATTAAACACTTTCAGCAACTACAATGCAGTTCACCTTCCTGGGAGGATCCAAACTTGAAATTGGAGGGGAAATTAGACATGGAAACATTTCAGAAGCTCTTTACTGAAAATATTATTACAGACCTCAGTTAATACAAATTAAAGGAGTTATTTTCACCAGAGAGAATTCAGGCCAAGTCTTTCAATTATTTCACAAGCCCCCACAAGCTGGGCAGCATTTAAATTAAAAGTAATCAAGCACTAAAATGTTCCAACTGTAATTATCTATTAATGTTACCTAACCCCTAAATAAGAATGTGTTTAATATTGCTGACTTTAATTATACATAGACTTGGAACCATAATCTTTTATTGTATCTGTGTTAAGCACAACAGAAATAATGCTACAGCCTAATACTTTTTTTGAAGGTTAAGTAAATCAAAACCAAGGAAGTTGTGAATGCTCCATCCCTGGCGGTGTTCAAGGCCAGGTTGGACAAAGCTTTGGGTGGCATGGTTTAGTGTGGGGTGTCCCTGCTTATGGCAGGCGAGTTGGAACTAGATGATCTTAAGGTCCTTTCCAACCCTAACTATTCCACGATTCTATCTTAAAACCATTTCAATAACCTACCTAAACCCATCATGCACATACACAAATTATAGTATTTGATAAGATAAATTACTAACACTTACGAAACAAAACCAACTTGGTAGTCTTTAGCTAAGGTATAAACCAGAAAGGAAATAGTAACTACCTCCCCCCATTCTGGGGACAGAATGTAGCTTATTTGTCAATTTGTATCTTAAGAGGTCCACATGAACAGAAATAATGTAACACACATGCCATGGCAAATTCAGTCTCAGCCTACAATATACAAAAGATGAAGATAAAGGGAGAGAAAGGGAAGCATTTTCTTACATACATATTCCACATACAAATTTCACAAAAACATCTGCAATTAAATTAATTTTAAGCTAAGGTACCAAACATTTTTTACTATTTCATATTCTCAACTACTACACAATGCTTCATAGATAATCTACTGTTTGCAGAAACAGCAGTCATGTGGACAGTTTTGAATACAAGAGGAATATAATAATTTTGTAGATCCGTTTAGATAGGTATTCCAGGAAAGGCAGGTTTCACAACAAAAGTAGTGTAATAAAGTGAAAATAGACTGATAAGACCAGTATCAGTAGTGAAATGCAACGTGGTAAGCCAGTATTAATAACAGAAGGAAAGGAAGCAGAAGAGGGTATTACAGAGGCTGATACAGCTTTACAGAGCTTGATACAGCAAAACAGGGTGCCAGTGGTAGAGGTGGTGAACTTATAAGGTGAGTTTTGAATGAACCAAGGGCAGTGATGTTATTCAGAAGGGTCCTGAGGAACACAGAGGAAACTATCATTGTGTTATTATTCAACACACTTAAGAAATTCAAAATAAAACTTAATTTTTTAACCCACATTAAATGCATTAGGCATTTGCTCAAATCTATGTACAAAGTGAATTTTACTGTTTCTAGTTAAATACAAATAAAGTCAAAATAAAAAGTAAAAAAAAAAATAAAAATAAAATAAAATATCTGTAACATACCAGTTCCATTAACTGTTTTAGCTGACCTATCTCTTCTGGAAGGGAACCTAGCTTATTGTTACTTGCAATTAAGACTTTTAGAGGAAGACCACACAGGCAAGCTGGCAAAGAAGAAAGTTGATTTCGACTGCAACAAAACAAAACAAAACATTAAAACCACCAGTGATGTTCTAGTATATACTCAAGTAAAGTATGAAAGTTATAAAATTCCTGCATTTCCATGGGTTAAAATTTAAATTTTCAAATGGCAAGCATTTCAAAAACATTTGCACATCAGAAATACCTGCATTACTGACTAAACAATATTGCAGAATTTATCACTGGAAAAAAAAAGTGCACTATATAAGTTTAAGTAGATGTCTCTTTTTTCCAACTGAAAAAAAAGTTAATTAATTACAGATAAAATGGTTCTTTTCTCAATTTCTTTAAAGCATGTTTGAAGTTTAAGTGACATGTGCCATTTTATTCTTCATACTATATTGGGGGGGGCAGAGGGGGAGAAGAGAGAATGTGAGAAGATTATTTTCATGAAGAAGAGTTGCAAGAAAAGCCAAAATTTGGAAAAAAGCTTTCAAGCTTTTATTTAGGTTGACATTCTAGTAACAATTACTCAGGAAGCTGGAACTTAAAAGATGACAAATGCAATGACCTTTTCTGATCTCCAGATGATTAAAAATATTAATTTCTTCTGATTTATGGACCAATTCTGGGAAGAAACTTTAAGATCAACAGAACAACACATTAATTGCTGCCTTTCCTAAAATATTAAAAGGTTTTCTTAAAATACATTTTTTTTCTTTTTTATGGGAATTAGCCTGTAAGAAAGCAATGAACAGTAACTTAGAGTTGACATCCCACTAAGAACCATTTTAACTTCTGCACAACTGTTAAGCCTTCAAAGAACAAACATCCATGACTGAACTGTGAAAACAGACAGCAAAAACTGTCCTGTGTAATCTCAGGGAGAGTTGCAACACTGAATTGAAACAAAGGGAAACAAAGAAACATAAACAAGCAAACAAATAAATAAATAATCTAAGTTCCACAAGTGTTAAACCAGGTCTTCAGCTGCCGATCCAGCGGTCTGCTACAAAGCTGCACAGAAAGACATATATTCATGATTTTTAATGTTTAACAAAGTGAATTACCATCAGATCACTGTTGCATAAGCCAGGAGATAGACAAGTACCAATTAACAAACCCAACCTTATTAAAAATGAGAAATCCAACTGCTCAGCAGTAGCTGGGAAAAAAAGAATCAATGCTTATTGTGGAGACAGGATTCTCCATTCTAGTGTCTTTACAGAAGACCAAGACAAGTTATTTTTAAAAAAATAGGTAGAAATATTTTTTTAAGTTCTAAAGAACTCAAATCAAGAAAGCCTAGAACCTAAAAAAATTACACTGTGCAAACAATCAGACACACACAAAAAAAAGTTATAACTTTTTCTCAAGTTCTACAGAACTCAGAAGCAATCCACCAGGAGATAAGGAACAGCACATAACCAGGGCAAGTGAGTAATAAATCCTCATTAGTTTAAAAGAAATCTCTTTAAATAAAAGATGAACATCATTCACCAAAGCCCAAAGATTATGTATATCTCTTGGCACCACTTTCTAAATGCCTGTAATAGGCAGAAAAATATGCATTTTAAATCTGTAATTCTTCTTGCCAAGAAGCAACATCGTTAGAAAGTCAAGGTTACATTTCCTCTTTCTACATACCACTTACTGTGTTCAAGTAACAAGGAGGAAGGGCATAACCAAGAACAGAGGAGATTTTAAACTGAGTGAAATGATCTTACTTAGTAAAACTTGAAAAAATTCCTTTTATTTTGTCTGATTTACTGTGATACCTGATACTAACTCTGTAATCATTCTGGGTTTGTGATGATTCACATAATTCCACTACACTGAATTCTAATTCACTGGTTCACCACACTGAGTTCTTACTGAGATCATTCTAACTCAGAAATTTACTGTGTTTTATATAAACGTAATAAAATCCAGTCTTAGTTTCTTTACGTACATCTAAAACATTATTTCAAACTTTCACAAACTATTCCTTATAGGAATAGTGGCAGATACTCAGGACACACTATTCTGTTTCAATTTCTAGAGCCATAATCAGCATTGCAGAGTGCCCAAAACTGCAGTATAGCAACAATACAGGAAGGCTTGAGAAACATCCTCAGTTGTTTACAAAACTGAGGATCAAGCCTTCATAGCTTGAATTTAAATGCCCAAGACACACTTTGCCCCCTGCTCAAACCTCATTCCCAAAGATCAGATTATTATAGCTCCACTATTACAGTTTTTATACAGTCTACTGCAAAGAAACTGCTGATGTGAATGGCATTCTGAATTTGCTAGAAGAATAAGGGAAAGAAAGAGATTAATATTACTTGGTCTTTCTTGCAATAATTAGGCCTACATTTTGGCATTTACAATGAGCTGTATCTGCAGCCAATGTTTTCCCTTCCAATAAAATGAAAAATGTAGTCAGCTTTTCCAGAAACACACAAAGTGCAGACAGAAAAAAGCTCTACATATTTGCAAATAAACAAAAAATGTGGCAAAGTTAAACTTACCTCAAATTTAAGTAAGTTAGCATTTGCAAGTTTACTATGGCATCTGGTATAATTTTAATACAATTGTGGTACAGATTCAGTGTTTCCAGTGACACAAAATGGCACAACTCTGTAGGAACCTCTGTTAATCTATTCTTGGATAAATCTGAAAAGAGAAAAAAAAGGCAGCACATTTTTTGAATCATCTGAAAGATATACTTTGAAAACACATGCCTCTTCATTAAAAGAAAGAAATAAATGTAACCCTACAATGAGACAGCAAATTAAGTCAGTGTTTTTATTACGCAAAGTAAAACTATTGCTAACCTTTACGATCTTGAAATGAATCAGACTAAGTATAAAAGAGCAAACATGCAATTAAAATTCATCCAGTCTAATAAAAAGTAATTATTTGCAGGACTCAATATGTTGAGGAAAGACTTGCAGACAGAACCAAGTACAGATTCCAAAGCTCACACAATGTACCCAAAGATATAGTCAATACAGAGCTAGACATCTACAAATAACGACAGTGGTTAGAGAAAGCAAACAACAAGGATTATATCCTTAATTTCTTTAAATAAATAGATTAAAAGTTTTTTTGGTAACTCTTCAAACTGACCTGGATTTCCTAGATCTCAATCAACTATAAAATAATGTTACCTATAAAAATGGTGAAGACCTTCAGGAATGGATCTAAGTACATACAAAACAACAATGGATTCCAGGCCTGCAAATGAAGGCTTGTACCCACAGAATGAAAGGGTTTGACCAGTTATTCATTCTTTCTCATTTTGAGACATAAGGAAAACCAGTAAGACAGAATATTACTGAGCTTTGTTCCCTTGCTACCACAGTATGAAAACTGTGGTATAAAAATTATGTAAGCTCAAGTAATAAAAATAATGCATGCCAGAATTCAAATGAATTAACTGGGTTCAAAGAAATACTGAAACAAGTGTTGCAGAACAAGCATCTCTTATCATCACAAACCACAGAACTGCCACCTACCCATACCACCTGACCTGAAAAACAGTCACCTGTTGTATGTGGAAGGAACAGAAATGTACTTAGGCAAAAAAGTGAAACATCTGATGAGAAGGATACAAGGAAAGAGTGGAACTTAATGTTCTCCTCACTTCTTCAGTGCTGCTATTTTAAACTTCTTCCCTGATCCTTCAAAGCCTATTTTGAAACTTACTTTCTTAAATATGTAAAAGAAAAAGCATCCAAAATATAGCATGCATATTACCAGAGCACCAATAGGCTGCATCCTCTCTTTAGGGATATCAAGCAATTTTCAGCTTTTATGAACAAACAGGCAGACACCTGAAGATCTTTTTAACTTCTCTGGCAGTCTCAGGCCTATCAGTTTGCTGTACAGAGGCACAGCTTGAGAGCACTATTGTGAGTAGGAAGGTTTTATCATCTTTATTTTTGTTCCTGTCTCCTGCAATGCAACCTGAAATTCAGTGCACTATTCCCTTTGTCAGCTTCCACTTTACTTCATCACGTTGCTTTCAAGAAGTTGGTTTTATTATTTCATCTTCTGCCAAGACAACAGCAATGGCCTGTGAGTGCAGTAACTGAGAACAGCCCTGCTGGCCCAAACAGCAGTGCTGATTAAATTGATCATCTCAACCAAAATTACTCAGTTCTGAGTTACCATACAACAGCAATGCTTGCACTGCTCTGCTTCATCTTACCAGGCTTTGATGGCAGCTAGATGCAGCATTAACAGAGCTTCTAGTTTCCCTCACTTCTGCTATTAAACTAAAGCATCCCCTATTTGAGTCAATGTTATTACTGTTTCAATGGGGGGAAAGCTTTTCAATGTTCTTCTGTTTTAGTGCTTTAATTCTCTACTGTTTTCTGTTTATTATGAGAGCACTTGTTTACTAACACGGCATTCGAAAACAATTGCCACTGGTTCTCTCTCCTGCTGCCTTCCAAGCTATGTTTATTATCAGATATCAACAGAGGACTGCTATACTATAACATTTTGATCCATGCAGGGTATCTTCGTATTTTACAGCTCAATTGCAAAGCAAACCTTCCCTTTTTTTAAATCACACTTTTCTGCAGTGACACTGCCACATTCATACTGCTCTTGCTTCCTCCTTTAAAGGGGAGTGAACAGCAAGCTCCAGAAGAGTGAAGTGAACTTTAGGCCTAGGCTGCAGACAACCTGCATGGTGCTGGATGGTACAGGGGGAGTGACACCTCATCTTTCTGATCCTTCTCAAGTGATACATACATCAAAAACTGAGAACACAAAAACGTTACTTCTTCTCAAGCTATTGAAACTGCAGCCTGCCATATTAGAATCATATAATGGTGTTAGTTGGAAGGTACCTTCTAAATGTCATCTAGTCCACCCTCCCTGCATTGAGCAGGGACATCTTCAACTACTCCAGGTTGCCCAGAACTACATCCAGCCTGTTCTTGAATGTCTCCAGGATCTACCACCTCTATGGGCAATCTCAACTCCATCTTCATGCCTGCTGTCATTTATCTTCTTATTGAATAAAAGGAATTGTTGACATAACATTTGACTTACCCTTGAAAAATGCTAGTGCCTTGAAGAAGTGGAACAGCAACTAGATTGACCCTGCTCCTATAACTGAGATTAATGTGACAGTAAAATGCTTTTCTAATTATTTCTTATTACTATCCTTTGTTCTCAAGGGCCTTAACTCTGTTAATCAGATGAAGGACAAAACAAAACCTGTGTAAATGATAATAGACTAGTTCTTTCCTGTCTTCCTCAGGACCATGTTTTACAGTATACACTACACATGCAACAAAGGAAGTCAATTATTTGTTACTGTCTAGTTTAAGATCATTTCAACACTGGCATCTATTGTTTCTTCCTAAAAAATAATGATTAAAACCCCCACAATATAGTCACAGAATAAGGCAGAGGAATAAAAACTATACTTAGCTGAAAAAGGGGAAGTTTGCTACTATAGTTTACTGATAAGAAGTATCATCAATAGCAAAACTGAATGTCTTCAAGAAACAACACTGGAATGGAATCTGACATACAGAATGCTCATCATAGTTTTTAACTAAGGGCAGCAATTTTTTTTATTCATTTTTTTTTTCCAAATACCAGAATTTCCTGATCAAATGGGAAGAAGAGATTGGGTTTATTCAATCCTAGAAGGAATGGGAGCCTCTGAACATGATACAGCTGTGAAGAAAGCATATCAGATTTTATGTGTGTTTGAGAGTTCCATACAGAAAAGCACATCTTTAGAAATGAAAAGTCTGCGTAACAATTTTATAATGTACCTTTAAAAGCATATACAAACATGTACAGAAACTCCTCAACTTACTGCACCTTACAATTTGTCTGTATGTCTTTCTAGTTTACTCAGCTTTTTAAGTTCTAGAATAAAAACCAATGGTTAAGTGCTAATGAAACTGAAGAACCTTTTGAAAAGAGTGAGGAAAACAGTAGGTATATATCTTGTTTCTGTCACAATTCATAAATTTTCTGGGAAAAAAAAGTTGCAAAGGCTTTCTTGGCATTGTTATTTGGGGAAAAAAATACAAAAACTAAAATTTTAAACCACTTCCAAAGGTATTTTTAAAATCTAGACATTTGTTGGCAAACCTTACTCCAATTTTTTTCCCTCTACACTTCCCAAATCACCAAGCTACGCATCCCCCTTGCTTCATTAGTTTGAAGAATAACGCTTCAGGGTTATTCATAATAATGCAGTTACTGATACAGAAATTGAAATGAACAGAAGGATGGGATTTACTGGTGTTTTAAAGAATTTTTATTAATTTGCTTATAGTACCTAACACAAACAAGATCTAATGAATCTATGGTAGCAGAAATACATTTCATGGTTATCAAGGCAGTGTAGGTATTTTTCACCTAAGCTGAAAAACAGGTAACACAAGTACTAACGAAGGGCCCATATACTGGAGTGAGATTTTTGTTTTAAATGAAACATACTATTCATTCATTACTTGTGACATTAAGGCATTTTCAAACTACATCTGGCTTTGCTTCATCTTTTTCTGCCAAGAAAAAGTGTTAAAACTTAAAGTAACAGAACACAAAAAAATAAGCCAGCCAGCTTAGAAAAATATTAGATAGAATCTTGATCTCTAAAAGCATCAGCACAATTCTGGTGTAATGACATGGCTTTTGTATGAGAAATGTTACTATGTTGGAAACTAGACAGGAACTACACAAAACAAGCACTTCCTTAGCTGGGAGGGAACAATAAAAAGCAAAAACTTCAGACTGGTAAGTAAGCATTTAACAGAAGACTCCAAGCCTAGTTTAAGTGGCTGATATACTACATGGTCAGGGTCCACACTGCCATCATACCAGTAAACAACTGACCCCGTCCTCAGAGCAAAAGCTTTCAATTCCTATAGCTCTGAATGTATCTGCCACTGCTGATAGGACTTTTCTGACCTCATGCTTTACAGGCAGATTACCAACTGCCACTATAAATATATGCGTACGCATAAACAACTGCTACTGCACAACCCAAAACAGCATTGTCAAAATAACCAGAATAATACTAAAAGTCACAGTTATGCTTCTTTCAGTAGTTACCAAGGTGCTCTGATTTTTCTTCCTTCCAGTTATTAATACATTAAAGTTATTAATATCTTAAGTAAGAATTTCAGACTTTCATGGAAGAGCTAAACAATTTAAGCCTTTAAGTCAGAATGTTCATTAAATAAATATACATATGCACTATTATATCACAATTTTTTCCAAGAATTCTAATGAAAGCAGATTATCAAAAAGCAGTGATTTACAACTTTCAGATTAGAGAAAAACTCACTATACATTTATATTTCAAAAGAACTAACCTAAATAGACAGAAGTTGAAATTATGCAAGTAAGAATTTACCCAATATTGAGCAGGAAATTTGGTGTGTATATATATATATATCTGTGTGTGCACACAGAGATATATAAAGGAAATATCTGTATTTGAATTAAGAGTCCAGAAAGCAAGAAATTGCGTGGTAAAAAAGCCACCCAAACAACCTCAGCTCCAGCCCACCAAGTTCCTATTTTTGTCACCTTCAGCACTTACCGAATGAAAGACAGGAATTATTTTGAAGAAGCTATTTGCACTTGTATTAACATACTATTCAAGGTATTCAAATGAGATGTCTGAATTGCATTTGACAAAGGACTGAAGCAATTCACTGTAAGAGCCTAAAAAATAGTAAGTTCAGCCCTAATTTCATGGGAGAATGCTAGGAAATACATAGAGACACGCATACATGAATGATACAACTCTATGGAGTTTTGCCTTTATACTGTTAAGTTACCCATATTTTTATTAAGCTTTTACGAAGCCTGTATTTCCATATTAGCTAGGTGTATCTTCACTGAAGCCACAAACTGGTGGCACTGTATCTCAGACAAGTTTTGAAGGCCACCTCTGACCTTTGGCAACACTGTATGGTATCCATACTTGCCTTGGCAAAGAAGGCAAGTGATCTATTAATATCACTGTGCTTATCACCATAAAATAGTCAATGCTTTCTAGGAAGAAACTACTTCATTCTAGCCTTTAACCATTTTGCTCCCCTTAAATGGTAGGAAAATACATCATTCTGTAGACAAATGCTATATATTAGTCGTGAAGACACTGTACTGCAATTAGAAAGTGCTGTATCTTTTAAGATATGCCCTACAACTTGTCATTACCTTGCACAGCAGCATACCTTGTCTTAACTACTTGCCCTCTCTGTGTGCCAGTATCAATGAATAATGTTCTGGATATATTTTTACTGTACAGCTTTTACTGTAGTCAGCAACTTCTGCCGACAGTGATGCTACATGAACAAAAAAGAGTCAGCAGAGACCTCCACTGACTCTGGCATTAAATGCATTCTGTTTTTTACATGGCAGTTATGCCACAAAGAATGCATGGCATTTCTTCACTAAGAGACATTTCTATTTAAGTTATTTAGCAGACAGAAGAACATGTAAGAGAAGACAAAGAATGCTCTAGAAAGTAAAAACAATTCTACTTCCATATAAGAAAAAAAATATAGTCGTGCATGGACACAAGGTTTTTCATTCTGAAACTGCCACTTCTAACAGACTGAAAAAAAAAACAGCTCCAACGCTGACTCCCAAGAAAGTTATCAGTACTGCAATAAATGTAACAATAATATTTAGACACTGATCAACATTGCTGACTCTAGATGTATGACTGTTGGCTCAAAACACAAAGAAAGCGCATCTATCCCAGGCAGTTGGACATAAAAATGTAAAATAATATTCTGAACAGAGTTTGAAGACACTGCTGTTCCACACACTTGCTAAGCACTACTTTTTAGAGGACTGACAGCGTACCTTCCTTTTCCATCTGCTTCCATTGTTAAGAATTAACATTAAAAATCTCCACCTCAAAGCCACAGGCAAAATGTAGCAAAATTCACAATGATCATGTATTTTTGTACCAGTTTTTCTTATCATTGCTACGATTTAACATATTAAAAATGCTTCCTTTATCACAGTGTAGATGAGTTCTCCAATTCTTCCCCATTCAACATCTTGATCTTGACATTATAATATATGTACTATGTGGGCAAGTGAAAGATCTAGCACTAGAGATCTACAACACAACACTGTCTTCTCTGTGTCACTGATAGTAGAATAAACACAGCTTCTGACTCGTCAAAGTTACAACTGTAATAATCACCATACAAATTCACAACGATTATCAAGGAGACCTAAATGTGGGGTTTAGAGGAAAGAAATAAAGCAGGACAGAAGGAAACCAAGAGGCTGACGGCAGCATGTCATACAGCCTGCCAGAGCTGTCACCACTAGAGGGGGTCCTGGTCTCACAGACTTGCCCAACACCCTGTAAGGGTGTTCCTGTAACTGCTTCCTTCGTTTAAGGTAGGAAAACGACAGAAATAGGAAAGTACACTTTACAAACACACACCCCAGCACTCATCTGAACATACTGCCCAACGCATTTGTCAAAATAAGATAAGTGAGACAACTGACCTGCAGCCATGACTGTAGGAAGCAAATGTATACACTGATACCTAATGGGGTCAAGCTATTAAAAACAAAAAAAATGTTGTTGTGAAATAGTTACTCTGAAGTATATTTCTCCAACCTTCTTTCACATGATGTAAGAATCTCCTGTATCCTTGAGCTCTGTGTAGTACAGCAATAGCAACACTTGGCCTATATCAAACACAAGTGGAATGAAAAGCTAACTCATTCCACCCCAACAACCTCATCTAGTTTATTCCATCCATCACTCCATTACAGAATACACCATTTACTTTTTCACAGTGCCCTGTAACCTCCCAGTAAAGCACAGCCAAGCAAAGAAATGTGCATTCTACGTTTCTTCTCAGGTAGTGCACTAACCAGCCTGAAGCAATCCAAAAGCATGAATTAGCTCTCCCAGCTACAAAAATTCTGAGCAAATGTCACTTCAGAGGCTTTTGCTTCCTCTGAGTGAAATAAGGGTGGGTGAAGGAAGGAGCAAAAAGGTAGCATGTTCTCATGATCAGCTCCATGGCACACTCCAATTACAAGGAGACAAAGGAAATTTCTCTGCAGGTAATGGTGAAAACAATAACACAAGCCTGGATAAGTAAAGAGAAGGTTGATACAACAGTATGCCTCGTTACTGTACCTAACATTAGGTGGCAACATAATGCATCTAAATTTCTCCTTTACTTTCTATTTCTTTCTCTTTAGGGCAACAACACTTTGGCATTAAGACTGGCAGAAAAAAATGGGTCCTGAAGGGACTCTGTCTACATACTGAAGATAAGCCTGGTGTGGAAGTGCATTGAGACTTCTTAAAAATGATACAGTAAACTAATAGGATTCATCCTGCAGATCAGCAGATCTCCATGTAAGTACAAGCAGATTTGGTGGGTTGATCTAGGTGCCCACCCAGGTGCTCTATCATCCCCCTTTTCAGTAAAACAGGGGGAATTAACAATGAAAAAGTTCATGGGTGGGGGAAATCCTGCCTGACCAATTTGGTGGCCTTCTACAATGGGGCTACAGAACTGATGGACAGGGGTAGAGCAGTTGACATCATCTACCTGAACTAGTGCAAAGCGTTCGACACTGTACCACACGACATCCCTGTCTCTAAATTGGAGAGACATCAATTTGATAGATGGAGCACTCGGTGGATAAAGAACTGGCTGCATGGCCACATGCAAAGAGTTGTGGTCAATGGCTCAGTGTCCAGCTGAAAACCAGTGACGAGTGGTGTCCCTCAGAGACCGGTGTTGGGACCGGTCTTATTCAACATCTTTGTTGCTGAAATGGACAGTGGGATTGAGTGCGCCCTCAGCAAGTTTGCCAATGACACCAAGCTGGGTGGTTCGGTGGATCCGCTGCAGGGAAGGAATGGCATCCAGAGGGACCTTGACATGCTTGTGCGGTGCGCTGATGCCCACCTCATGAAGTTTAACCATGCCAAGTGCAAGGTCCTACACCTGGGTCAGAGCAATCCCAGGCACAGCTACAGGTTGGGCAGAGAAGAGATTGAGAGCAGCTCTGCAGAGAAGGACTTGGGGGTGGTGATTGATAAGAAAATGAACATGAGCCAACTGCAGTGTGCGCTTGCAGCCTAGAAAGCCAACCATATCCTGGGCTGCATTAAAAGAAGCGTGACCAGCAGGTCAAAGGAGGTGATCCTGCCCCTCTACTCTACTCTCGTGAGACCTCACCTGGAGTATTGTGTGCAGTTCTGGTGTCCTCAACATAAAAAGGACATGGAACTGTTGGAACAAGTCCAGAGGAGGGCCACAAGGATGATCAGGGACTGGAGCATCTCCTGTGTGAAGACAGGCTGAGAGTTGGGGCTGTTCAGCCTGGAGAAGAGAAGGCTGCATGGAGACCTGGTAGGAGCCTTCCAGTATCTGAAGGGGGCCTATAGGGATGCTGCAGAGGGACTCTTCATTAGGGACTGTAGTGATAAGGACAAGGGGTAACGGGTTCAAACTTCAGCAGGAGAAGTTTAGCTTGGATATAAGGAAGAAATTCATTACTGTTAGGGTGGTGAGATGCTTGAATGGGTTGCCCAGGGAGGTTGTGAGTGCTCCATCCCTGGCAGTGTTCAGGGCCAGGTTGGATGAAGCCTTGGGTGACATGGTTTAGTGTGAGGTGCCCCTGCTTATGGCAGGAGGATTGGAACTAGATGATCTTGAGGTCCTTCCCAACCCTAACTATTCTATGATTCTATAAGGAGCTCACTCAAGCAGCTATTGACAGGCAACACAGACTCAACTTGGGAAAATTAATTTATTGGCAATTAATAAGAGAGTAGGATATTGAGAAATAACAACAAAACTAAACCCATCTTTCCCCATTCCCCTCTTCCCAGTTTCACCTTCACTCAATGACTGTCCTACTTCCTCCCCCAACCCCACCTCCACTAGTGGCACAGGGGAACAGGAGTTGTGCTCATTCAATAAGTGCTCTGTCACTGCCACTCCTTCCTCCTCACACTCTTCCCCTGTTCCAACATGGGTCCCTCCCATGGGTTAGTCTTCCATGAACAACTATATGGGTCCTTCCCATAGGCTGCAGCTCTTTCAGAACCAGTCCAGCATGGGTCCTTCCCATGGAGTGCAGTCCTTCTAGAACAGACTGCTTCAGTGTGGGTCCCCCACAAGAGTCACAGGTCCTGCCAGAAAACTGCTCTAGCATGGGTTCCTTTCCACAGACCACAGTTCCTGCCAGGAATGTGATCTGTAGCGTGGGGCATCTACAGGCTGCAGCTTCATTCAGTGCACATCCATCTGCAACAGTGTGGGGTCTTCTACAGGCTGCGGAAGGACAGCCTGCTTCACCATGGTCTTCTTGACAGGCTGCAGGGTAATCTCTGTTCCAGCAACTGGAAAGCACCTCCTCCTGTCCTTCTGCACTGACCCTGACATCTGCAAAGCTGTTTACCTCGCATTTTTTGCACTACTTTCTCATGCAGCTGCATGCAAGAAAGCTGTTTTAACTTTTTCTTAACTATGTTATCACACCATCACTGATGGGCTCTGCTTTCGGCCAGCGGCAGGTCTGCCTTGGAGCAGTCTGGAATTCACTGTGACATGGGGGCAGCTTCTGGTGTCTTCTCACAGAAGTCACCCCTTCAGCTCCTATTACTAAAATCCTGCCACATAAACCCAGTACAGACACCCAATCACTTGTATCATGAGATGGAATAAAAATATCAGGTAGTAAACACTGTCATCAACAGAATGACCTTTAATAACATGGGCCATGAAGCATTCCTTCTCCCATGTCTTCTGCACAACAGGGAGGTTACAAGTCATTAATTTTCACTCCTTAATAAACCTATGGATTGTATCAGTCCAGTATTGTACCACTCATCCTCAGCAGGACTTAAATACTTCAGGTGTTTTCTCAGACACAGTGGAAATAAGAAATGTTTGCCAAACTCTAAAAACTTCAAAAACTGTTCTTCACTATTTTCAGCCTTTATAGTAGGTTGATGGAGAACACTGGAGAAACCAAAGCTGAAGTGTTCACACCATACACTATCCAGCTGAACACCTTTACTGTATCAAGCTGTATTTCAGTTGTCTGCATGAACTGTTCATACTGGCACATTAAAGAAAATCTGATAGCAAACATCCACCCATATGAAAGCAGGACCTTCCCTAGTGCCTTTGGGAGAGGAAAAAAAAAACCCTAAAAGCATACCTTGATAATGAAAAGTTCTCATTAGCTTCAGACATCAAAGATACACTTTAACTGTTCATACGGAATGTAGGCTATAAAGGGCCTTCCAGGTATATTAGAGACTTCTCAGAGAACTCAAACTTGGATTATGAAATTCTTTCATAAAAGAAGAATAGTGACCACAGCTTTCATCAAATTCAAAATAAAAGTTTAAAAAGGTGTCCATTGTAAATGTGTGTACATAAACACACAGGAACACAACCTTATTTCCAGCCAATCAATTTATTCCCATCTACTGGAGAACAGGGAAAGATGTGAAACAAAAACATGAATTACATTCTACCCCAAAGATGGTGGTGAGCCACTGCACACACTTAAGTTTCCTCTATTACAAATCTCTCATTTCAGCCACAGAGATCTTTCTTAAAGCTGTCTACTTTGGAAACCAACACCTTTCACAGGGGAATCCCCCATGATGCAATGAAAACAGCAGTCTAAAACTTCTTCCAGCCCACAGACAACACTACCAGAAGGAACAAGCTCAATGCAGTGTCAAAGTTTGGGGTTGTTTTTTTTTTTCACTTCGTTCTCTATTTTAATGGCATTATTGTTTTTCCTCAGGCTGTGGAGTGAGGCCACTATGCTATGCATTATCTACCTCGGTGACCTGCTCAAAAAGGAGTTACCTTGCATTTACCATCTGATAGAAGTAGCACATAAACCAGTTTCTCTGAAGTAGCCCACTTGCCTTCAGTATGGAGATGATTTTTTTCACACCTGACAAACTAAAATACCAGATTTGTTAATTTTTAATTCATTTTTATATGTGAACTGTCTCACATTCTGTAAGAAAATGCTATAAACAGGGAAACAAACAAGTTATTTGATCTTTGGGTATATCAAAAGATATGTGGGCATAGACATGAAAAAGTTACCTGATGCTAATTTACGGTGACAAGGAAAGCCAAGTATTACTCATCTAATCACTTCCCATTCTGGCTGCCCATCTCCCACAGATGCCAGGGTTAATCTACCTTATCCACATTACTCATGCACATCTTCCACAATGGTTCTTGAAGTCAGCACAACATAATTGTAACAGTATATCAACACGAATCTGTTTTGTACCATTAAAGCTGACTTACAGTATTGAGCACATCTTTAAACAATGAACTAATTATACAGCCATTACACAGGAGGTACAACATTTGAAAGAACTACTCCAGACTTCTAAGCAAAACAGGAATCTTTGAAAACACTACTACAGACTGAGGTACCAGGAAAGAAAAACCTGGAATAAACACATTAAATTGTAATAAATAACCAAAATTTGGATTGCTGTTCCCAAATATAGAAAGAAAAAGAACAAACAAACAAACAAGAATAGAAAGGCTTCCTTGAGAAAGCAAAATAAGCAGAGTACATACTGTCTCTATCCTTAAAAGACCCAAGCAAACTGAAAACCACTTAGCTGGAGCCACAAGAACTATAGACCTATAAATTCTGTACAAAGATCTCTATCCTATGTAACAGTTCCCATGGCTCTTTCTTAAGTTTAAGACAGTGTTTCTCAAACTTCTAATTTTCTTTCCTTCACAATCAAAGAACCTTGTCTTCTTTGGAGAAGGCAAAACAAAACACATTTCTCAGCCAGTATGCTGCTTATTGGTCAGGGAGAGGCTGTGTTTGATGGATAACACATGCAACTGCTTGTTTTAACAAGTCACAGTTTAAATCAGGATTTTAATCTGACGCCTTTATGAGAGATGGCAAATACACACACTGCAAAAAAACCGTGGTGGGAAGTAAAACACACACCCACACCCTCTACTTATAAGCAATCCAGTGTCTGTGACTGGGCAGGCAGAAACCACTTGATATTTGCCTTAATACTTGCTGGGGGACTTGGGTGGGAAGAAGCCAGTAGGCATCGATGGCACTTGTGGGTTAGTCTGCAACCACAGGTAAACATCTGTGCCACTGGTATGAAGGGACAAAAGAATGTCTCCTTCTGGTCTAATTTTCTTTATTTTTTGGTAAGGACAAAGCCTTCTGAGATGCACAAAGCGACTAATGCTCATCTAGACAGTCTACTGAGTCTGGCCTACAATTCCTGCTCCTGGTGCAGATTCATTTCTACTTCCTTAATCATCAATTTTTCAGACTGCCTTTCAGGAAGCCTGATTTCCACATGCTAAGTATTACATTGATATTTTTCTCTAAGAATCATTTTAGATTGAGTTCTCCAAGGTCTAATGCTGAAGAGCCTACAAAGGCTAATTTATTCAGGCCCAAATGAGACCCATATAGGTAGATAATAAATAAGGAGTTCTATGAAAAGCAGATGAACAGCATTATTTTCCTTTAGTTATCGTAGCCTGATGAGTAGAAGAGAAGTAGATTTTAGATTTAAGAAGTCTAGTAACTGCAGTGTTACATATATATGTATATATATGTATACACACACTCTTATTATATTAAAATGAAACACGTTGGTGTTAAATTACCCTGTCAAAAGAAAGATAGTCTTTGCTATACAAGCTGTGAACCTGATCAAATCAGTGACAAGTTAACAGTTTGATACACATACTACTGCAACCCAGGTCAAGTTTTGTGAAAAGGGGAATCAAGACAAAAGCTTCAGAACAAGAACTTGGAGATTTGGGGAGTACACCTTCAACTGTGGGAGAATAAAGTGTAAAAAATTTTACTGGCTTGCTTATCCAGCATATACATTTAAAAAAATCTTTACTACAAGATGAACTGTTCATTTTTAACAGCTTTCCACTAATAGGGATGCTGAACCTGCTAATCTTGTACTACCACTGCTATTACTCAATGGCTAAACTTTCACTCATATTGTGAGCTCCAAGTCATCAATTTCAGGTTAGTTCACTCTTGAAGTAACTAATGCACTTACTAATTACTGAGATTTTTAACTGAACCCCTTAAATATTCTGACTTAACAACAAATATAAATCAACAGTATCCTCATCAAGTTCATTACTGTACAGGTAAAGTGATGCATTGATAATTTAGCCAATTTTGTCACTTTTCAGGCAATATTAAAAATACTCCTATCAGGACTGTGACTCTTAACAAATGCATTGTCATGACTCAGTATTTGAGTGTTAAATACTGAGTGAGTCATGCCCAGTGAGATTAGGTTCTACCTTCTGAAAGAACTGTGGTTTTAATAGAAAAATTGCACAGCATTCTGCTCAGATTACAATTTCTTTTCTGCAAAAGAAAAGCAACAGTCTTATTCAGCCTCTTTTTACTCAAAAAAGGAAGAAAAAAAGTCAAGAGTTCAGAACCACCTCTAAAATTTTCATTCACTTCTTCCAAAACTGGCTACTCTTTGCAACTGATGAGCATACTTCTCAGCCTTCATGCCTTCTCTTCCTCTTCAAAAATTTGGATAGGAAATTCATTGTTTTGGGAGGAACTCTAAGAGATGCACTAGCAAATATACAATTATAAATGCATCTTATTTCTGGGGAAAAAAGCCAACAAAGAAAGATTCTGATCATCCAGAAATTATGAATCATTTCAATAAGCAACACCTTCTCTGAAGAGATGGCATTACCACATACCCCATGTGCTTCCTATGCTTACTTAATGGAAATCTCAACTCTGAAGTTTGTTTATTCAAGATTGACACAGATAGCAGAAAATCAACTCTAGCAAAAAGCTTCTAATGTGGCTCATGATGAGCCCTCTGCCAGCACACCTGCAGATATCCTGACGGTGCTATTTGGAAGACTACATTATCACAAAGTTATATACAGGGTAAGATATTACACAACTGTTGCACTATAAATTACCAGTTGATCTGTTTTCTGTATACAACAGTATTTGATTTCACAGAAAGCTAATTTTAACCACTGACTGAGAACAGAAATATCTATCGTATAGCATGTTTTTTTAACAAATGGAAAAGGTTAAAGGGTTAGTAAAACTCTGTTAACAATTTATGCTTTTAAGTCAAGCATCTTAAGATTTTAAAATGCCTGAATGTCAGCAAGCTTTAGATATATTCTGTGAAGGTCTGCTATATCATCTAAAATCTTTTGCCAGAAAAATTCTTAAATAATGAATTCTCCTACAGCTCTCTCCAATGCCTTACATGCAAGAGGCTTGTTTCTTATTCTGCAGCCTACTTTCCGTATCATCTATCTATAGCAGCCCTCTCTCTATATAATCATTCACAATATGTAAGGCTAAGGATAAAGACCATCCTTTTAATAGTTCCTCCCCCTATTTTTTCCTGTGCTATATTCATGAGAACAGTATCTTCCCCGAGACATTTTCCAGCAAAACTAGTAAACAAGCCAGATTCTCCTAGTTTCCTTTTGTTACAGTTTTCCTGACCATGCAAGTAGACCTTTTCTGCACCTGTTTCAGTCTTGAGTTATTTTTCTTGACCATGAATGGGACATAACTCTCTGTAGGAGGATTAGGTTACACTGCCACATGTAACACCATTAAGGATTTCTAGACCCTGTTAAAATACATCTTCTGATACAGCCTCAGGACAAAACCAGATGCTTAGGATTTGTCATAATGGCAGCTTGAACCATTGTTAAAAGTGTCATATCCAGGGTTTCTTCCTTTACAAGTGATGAACTCAACTTACAGCACGCACCTCACTTTCTGACTCTTAAAATCTTTAGCTGCCTTTCTTCTGGACTACTCTTCATAGAGCAATGAACGCTTCCAACACTAAATAGACCCTGTATGTTGTCATAAGTCTGTGTTCTCACCACAAAGAAAAAAAAGTGATTAAGAAACAAAAAAACGGCTGAAAAAAAAAATACCCCTGACATTAGAAAAGTTTGTTTCTATAACGAAGTTTCCTGCCTCAGAAATGTCACCTAAAATTAAAGGAGAAATTAGAGAAACAACCACCACCAAAATAACCAAGAAATCTTTAAGCACCAGCAATTTCTATTATAGGTTGATAACAGTTAAATGCTATGCAAGCTTAGGCAGATCTGGCATTACAACTCTCTATTTTAATTCCAAAGAAAAAAGCTACGATGCTTTAGTAAACTAGAGTCAGTAACGAGACCACCTTTATCAATGGACTATTTGGAAACATATGCTTATTGCCGTTTGTTACCAAGTTTTCCCAGGTATACTTTTGGAAGTATCTAAAATCTTGCCCACACCCTTCCCTCCCACTAATACATCAGCCATATCTTAAGCATGAACATAAAAAAAATACCCCAGTTCTTTATATTTCCCACAATCACAGCTCTTCTTAGAGGTTAAATAAACCTCTAAAAATGAGAGTTGTTTAGGCTTATTTTATGGTTTATTTTAGTGGTTAATGAACCTCTAAAAAGAGTTTTATTTAAACAAACGTCTTTTACAGCATACAAACTCTTGAAACAATTATGAAGAGATTGAACTTACTTTAATAAAGTATGTGGGCATTACAATTGTGAAACAGTCTTCTGATGTCAAATGATACTAGTCATTTGTCAGCAACTCCCAGTCAATGTCAACGACTTTGAGGTACACACTAGCATTTTCATTTCATGTTGTGTCATTCCCAATGCAATAGAATGCTCGGAAACCACCTCAACAGCTACAGAAAGTTTACTTGTTATCCCACTATTCTTTTTTTTACTAAGAAACAAGAAAGGCTCTGCGAGGAGGCAATTTAAATTAAGAGTCTAGACACTGTAGCCCCGTTCCAAGAACATCCAGAGGGATCTTGCCAGGCTTGAGAAACGGGACAGTGCAAACCTCATGAAGTTCAAAAAGGCCAAGTGCAAGGTCCTGCACCAGCACCAGGTCGATCACAGTGTAAACTGTCTGATTTAGGGGAAACCTGAACAAATTAAGGAAAAAAAAACAAACACACCACCAAAACAACAAAACCAAAAAACCCAACCAACAAAAACCCAAACAAAAGAGATTATCTTCTACGAGTAAGACTTCATTATTTTGAATAGCTATAAGAAGGCTGGTCTAAGGTGTGGGGGTTCTAATCCCTCTAGAATTATACTTTTTCTACAGAAGATATCACTATAGTCTAAATGCACTAAAACTAAATTTCAACACAGATACTGACTGTTACAAGAACAATCTGGAAAATGGAAAAAGACTGGAACAAGAAAACAGAAGGGAGGAAATGTTAATCCCTGCATATACTACACTTGTAAACAAATGTATGATAAAAACCCTCTCAAAAGCACCAGTATCACTAACTCTTTAGCCTAAATACTGTAAGCACTATTATTTCACAAATAATATTATACATATTTGTTTGCATGAAAAAAAAAAAAAAAAAAAACCACTCCTTAAGCACAGAAATAATTACTTGAAGTCTCTGTTAAAATAAATTCCATCTCTTTTGGCATATGAACATAAAGCAACTGATAAAAAGCATATCACTGAGTTGCCTCAAGCTGCTCCTAGTTGTAGACAAGGGAATTTATTGCCAGCGGGAGCAGTCTACATTTTCTAAATTGTTTCTGCATTCTCTGTATACAGATTGTCAAATTTGCATGTGGTAGACTCATGTCATTTCCAGCTGCTCTTTGGTCCTTACTGTTTTGCATCAACATATAACAACCTTCAGTACAACTTATTGAAACTCGGCCACTGACCAGCCACAACTAAACACGCAAAACCACTCTCCCAGTTGTTAGAAAGTATAACAAATAAGAAACAAAGCCTTTCTTTGACTGCCAACAGCAGCTTTCACAGCCCAATTTGGAGAGCTTAAGGTCTCTTCTAAGCCTTGAAGTTCATTTAAACTAATGAAGCAGTATTATAAAGTGCCTTTTTCTACAAGCCCTTCATCTATTTTAAGTCATATACTGATTTCAAGAAGTATTACAATCAAAGCCTTTTAACTGATAAATGAAACCCCAACCAAAAACAAATGACTGAAGTAGGTTGGAAAGGCCAGAGTTGTAAAAGATTGAGGCATCCTCTCCAAGTCCAATGTGTAGGGCTCACAGGATTTACTTTTCACGCTTACTTGGTAATTGCTTGGAACTCTGATACCTCCCTACCATTCAGGGACATATATGCCAGGGCAAGAGGTAAAGGGTCTTTCATTCCACTCTTGGTCCAAGTAGAATCTGCATTTTGATTTAGAAGTGTCTGCAGATTTCAGAACTCCATTTTTCATTTCATACCAGCACTATACTGAGGGATTCTTCTCCAGGACAGTTTCTAACTCATAAGTGATTGCACAAATATTTTCAATAGAGCAACATAGTCCATTAATATTTTCACAGAACACTACAAACTATTCTAAGTCTGAAGACAAGGGAAGTTGTCCAAAATACTAAAAAATTTCATCAAACTTGACAAATGTGCTATTTCGTGCTTCCAGGAACTGCTAAATCATATGCAGATGAAAGTGACTGCCCATATGAACACACTGTACAAAGTTCAGAAGTAGCTAGTTGTAAATGCCTTCGCTTTAGATCACAATCAGTAGCTGATATACAAGAATGAAAACAAGACTTATGGTAGATAGTTTTCAACTCAAACTTCTGGACTTACTGTGCAAGTCCGTTCAAAGTGGTGAGTTCATGAGGGAAAAAAATGTTAACTGTGATATTAATAGTAATACTGTAAATACATTTATTCACAGACCATTGAACTGTCTCAGCTGTGGCTTTGAATGCTTAAGCACATAATCCAAAGCAAACATTTATGGCAAATCAACAACTCGAGAGAAGTAAAGAAGATGGAAGCTCCTGACACTGCTTAGATTCAAAGAAATAAAAAAAAAAAAAAAAAAAAATT
>NDXB01016178.1:54085-84888 GCA_002631895.1 Agapornis roseicollis
AAAAAAAAAAAAAAAAAAAAATATTGCTTTTTAGTTTACACTGAACAAGGAACTTCATAAATTAACACTGTACTATACTATTTATTACCTACAGAAAACAAACTTCAGCACCTCTACCCTTGTTGGCAGCATGTATGAAGTTGTTTAGACACAATATTTATTACAACTGAATCCAGTAGAACAAATTCAAACCATATTGGCATCAAATGTGCCCAAACATCTAAATTGCTTTAACTGGGAATCCAGTTAAAAAAGAGAAAGTTTTGATTTACTGAACTGTCTGTGTAAAACTGAAACTTTAGAGTACTGAAATTAAAAATATCACAGAAACCTAAAACAAATCATTCCACAGATGTTTAAGAGTGCAAATTAAAAAATAAAACACACTTTTAAATAATTATCAGAAGAAGAAGCTGCATATAACATTGCTTTTTCTTATCATTTCAGCACTGTTTAATCTTACAACTGAAAAGTTCCCACCTACATCATTTCCGGCAATGTCTTTTACCACTGCATTAAAAAGACTGTTTATCCACAATCAACTTAGTTCCAAAAAAGTGAAAAGTTAGGATTGACTAAACATTTCCCTATTAGAAACTGTTCCAATTGGTAAGAGGATTTTGTGTGTGCATGCATGCAAGTCAATAAAAGAGCAGATCTCTAGGCTTTATTCCTCTAGAATAAGAAGAGTTAAAAAAAAGGGCATTAATTGAATGAGAAGGTGTGATAAAGTTATCAGGGTCAAATCAAAGAGGTTTTAAAATCTTTTATCTTTTCTAAGTGAGTGCAGCTTTTAAAATTTACTTTGCAAGCTGTAAAGTAATTCTACCCTGATCAAAGAGAGAACATAAGAGCAGCTGTTCAACTGTAAATATAAATATATTATATATATATGTATATTCTTGGTAAGTCAGTAATACTGTTTGCATTCTTTAAATAAAATAGTGACAGGCCAGATCATAACCTTGATAAGCATTGCAACTACACAATTGATAATACTACACTTCTCATGGCTGGAAAGACAAGTGAAATGTTTTCAAATGACACTGAGCAACCAATGTTACAAAGGAAGATGAATGAAGCATGAAAATAAGGCATATGGGGGTAGGAGTTTAACTTGCCAAATAATGGGGTTTAAGGCATGGGAATATAAAGTCTTCATACAACAATGCAGAATATAAAAATAGAATATAAAGTTCCCAGAAAAATTGAAAGCATTGTTAGAACATTAGCAGTGTTTGCAGCATGCTTAATGTTTTTCTATACCCTTAAAGAGGTATTCAGTTAGAAAAGATGACATTTTTCCACTCTTTTCCTGAATTGTATGTTGCTTCAGAGGATTGAGTTTTTGAGTTATAATAGAAAGAGCAGCACAGTGCTTAATATCAATTGTAAATGTAACTGAAGCATTCAGAAAAGCAAGCAAGGAAGGAAGGAAGCAGGAACAGACAGCTATGCCACCAGTAAATCTGGAGCAGTCTATTACAAAGACTACTAGCAGTTCTAGCAGCTACTTTACCAAAAGAATATAGCCAGAACTAAAAAAAGTCAAAGAGAAAAAATAATAAAAAGAGCTTTGGAACAATTTCCATGAAAGACAAGATTGAGTTATTTAAGGTTCTCCAGGCTGGAGATAACCTTGTGGAAAGCATATGAGTGTTAAAGTCAGGACTGGAACCAATATACCCAAACTTTCTGAAAGAAATACCCACTGAGGACTTAAGAACAAAGGCAACACTTCTGCCTCATGAAGTCCCTTAACTGCAAAACCTTTTAAATTCACATGTTCTGAGGAGGTGAGAACACACAGTAAACTAACTGGTACTCTTCCCTAGGCACACACTAGGGGCTCAGACAGGCTACTGGGCTCCTGCAACAAGCTCTTCTCTTTCATCAGGATATAAAAAGCTCACATGAAATTAAAGCCTGCAAAAATTCAGGGCAATGCTTCTGTTAAAACTGCCAACTGACTGTAGTACATTATGATTACTGACTAAAGTTCATGGCTTTACCACAGTATCTTTGCTGCATAACAATGGAAAGCAGAGCTACTCCTTGCCATTTCATTGCATCGATCATACTTTTGCCATTTCACTATGCCACCTACAACGCAAAACAGGTATACAGCACTTGAAAATCCGATTTCAGAAGTATTTTAAGGTTAAAGGAGACACATAACAACTCAGGACTTTAAACACAATACATTTTGCATGCATGACTGCTTGATATTTTAAGAAGACAGATAAATGAAAAGAAATACAACTTCTAATGGAAAATGGCTGCAGCCACTCTTGTCAACATAATGATCATTTTTGGTCTGAATGGAACATATACACACTCTCCTAAAAACAGATTGGAAAAAGCCTTTCAATATCCCAGCAGTATCATTAAATCATTTAATAAGATAATAAGCATTATTGATTTAGGGACACATCAGTATAAAAAAATTCTACATCAACATACAGAAGAACTGCTTACATTCTATGAATATGTAACATCTGGCAATACATGAAATCCTATGCTAAAATTCCCAGTTTTGTGGGACTCCAGCACAGGACCACAGTTGAGATAAAAAATAGCACTTTGTTCAAACATCTGATTGAGCAGTTGAGGTGCTTTCTCCAAACTTCCCCTTAAATTACCCATGATAAGGTAAAACATTTTATTCAATTAATTCAGCAATTTCACCGATGAAGATGATGACCCTGAATCTAATACTTAAGGAAGCACTGGTTTCAAGCACAATGTTGGCAGCAAATTTAACAGGTGAAAAAAATGAGTTCTTATGAAGAAGAAAAAGTGCATTGATGTTATTGTGGCTGATATTTGACTCTCAGTGACTATTTCACTGCAACTGCATTAGTATATATATTCACCATTCTGTAAACACAAGAGACCTCAAGTGTAATGATTGTCAGCTGCTTCCTCCATTAGCTCAACCATTATAATTTAGTCCCATGATGCTCTTCTCAGGGATCATGACCTTGACAGAAGAAACTGGTTTGACAGAAGACCACTTGCTTAGTAATCTGGAGCAAAGTCCATCAATCCCCTGCAGCAATTTTACAGCAACAAGTGACCAAACTGTAAATTTCACAATAGCCCTATGAAGGCTGATGAATTTTTATAAAGCTTTCCAAGAGCAAAATGTTGGTAAAAAATTTGACTTAAAGCATTAAAATAAAAACCAGTTTTCAGCAAGGTCACCTGCTGACAAGGTCTGAAATTATATAAATTCAACTGTTGCCAAATCAAATTTCAGGTAATACATTGCCCAGCATGGACCTATAATATTTATTTTTATACATAATTACTTTATTTCAGATTGACAGAAGAAAACACCTAACAGAGTCAAACTAAGTCTACCTGGCATGCAAATTTATCAATCTAGAAAAAGTTTTCCAAACCAGATGTCAGTTGGCTTTTTACTCACAAAACCAAGAGATGTTTAAATAAACTATATTGCATATAATGACAAAATGAATGTTTTATAGAAAAAAGTAAATTGTAGGTTTAGGTGAAATACAAACATTTCAAACCCACTTACAAATGTAGCATTATATTAAACAAAGACAAAATTTCACATCTATCACATCTGTATTTTATATAAAATCAGTGACTAATTTAGATTGGAAAGGACCTGGAGCCAACCGATACAACCTCCATCTTAAAGTGAGGCCAACTATATCATACTGTACATGTCATGAAGCTAAAGTGTTCTGAGTACGTCCAAGGATAGAGGTATCACAGTATCTCTGGACTATCTTCTCCACTGACTAATTACCTCACAGCCACTGGAATTTCTCATTATAACTTGTGCTCACGTGCCTCTTGCGTGACTGTACACCTCTGAGTATCTCTTTGTATCCCACCATTAAGTAGATGGGGACAGCAATAAGATCCCCCACCCTAGTCTTCTCTTCTGAAGTCTGCAGAAACCCCATTCTATCACCACTTTCTCATACATCCTGGACTTAGTATATTTAAAACAAAATAGTCACCTAAGCACAGAAATTTAAAGAAGAAAAGAACCAAAGAATCAGGTAAGCTGGAAAAGACCTTTAAGATCATCAAGTCCAGCCTTTGCCTCAGGAGTGCTAAGACCACCACTAAATCATGTCACTAAGGGCCTCATCTACATAGTTTTTTTAACATTTCCAGGGATGGTGATTCTGCCACTTCCCTGAACAGCCTGTTCCAATGCCTGATCACCCTCTCTGTGAAGGGATTTTTTCCTAGTGTCTAGTCTAAACCTCCCCTGGTGCAGCTTGAAGCCATTTCCTCTTGTCCTGTCACTTTTCACTTGGAAGAAGAGACCAGCTACCTTTTTGCATCATCCTCCTTTAAGACAGTTGTAGACAGCAATAAGGTACCAGACAAAATCCAGATAAAATTAGTATCAAAGAGAGGGCACCCATATGGCCCATCCTTAGCAAATGGCCTGGATGACAACACTTGGAAAGCCAGAAACTAAGTGTAAGCAGTGTGCAAACGGAACACTCAAAATTGTCTTAGAGAATCTATTGTCAAAAGAATGATATCTCTTCAAAAGACAACCCTGAAAAGGACTGAATGGTAACTGAGGCATTACAGAGAGACTTTTGAAACAAAGGAAGAATAAGCTTGAAAAGAAAGACGAACATTCAAGCTTCATTTATAATGGAGGAGAGGAACCTCCTAATGGCAACAGACCAATTGCCAAAGCCTGACCAGCCAATGGAGAAACCAATCCACTGTCATGACGACCTCCTCCATGCTGTGGAAGCAGCCTCCCTAGCAGGTGACAGGGACAGCTGCCTACCAACCAGCATATTAGTGGTTCAGGATGTAGTGGTTTGAAGGAATCCATGGCTCGGGTGAGCTATGCAGCTTGGGGCAAGAAGACACATGCTTTACCACTGGCCTGCAGATTAACAGATTGTAGGGAGTGGGCCTTGTATAAAACTGGAACATCTGTATCTCCAGGAAGGGGCCTATGCAATTAGGGGAACTCACAGCCCTAGAAGAATGAGTATTACTTGTAACCTGCACTGCCTTAGTTGTGCCATGTATGCCAGTAACTGTTGCGGGAAGAGAGGTTTAGAACTTTTTATGATTAGTTATGAAAAGTTTCCAGATATCTGTAGATGTTCTTAAAATTTTTAATGGTCTGACCCTCCAGTTTATCTGTTCTACTCCCAATATGTCCTAAGCATACAGTTCCCTGATTGCTGATCACATAAATAAATTAATAAATTGCTTTTTGTGGTATAAAGTACATGATCTGGGCAGTTTTCCCTTGCAAGAGTCAAGAATATTAGTCTTTGAGTATATCCATCTTTACATTCATTTCTAATGCTCCTTAGCAGTTGTGCATATATAATACAGAACAAACAAGCTTTTTTGTACAGAAAAGTAAGAAAACATTGCCTTGGCTAAGATTCACTACTGAGCTGCATACATTTAACTTGAAAGATGCATCTTTAAACAAGACTTAGACTGAGGAATACAACCCTAAAGAGGCATTCAGTACCTTTATGAACTCCCCAAATTCCTTCACCTCTGAACAAATTCAAAGTGGGCTTCTCCGTCAGTTAAGTCTTTTACAATCTTATGCTAGCCTGTTTTCTAGTTGAAGATGTCCCTGCTCACTGCAGGGGGAGATGGACTAGATTACCTTTGAAGGTCCCTTCCAAACCAAACTACTTATGATTCT
Organism: Agapornis roseicollis; assembly: GCA_002631895.1. Lineage (NCBI taxonomy): Eukaryota > Metazoa > Chordata > Aves > Psittaciformes > Psittacidae > Agapornis > Agapornis roseicollis. The sequence goes on from NDXB01016178.1 coordinate 59,781, forward strand.
GATTTCACAGGATGACATCATAACCAGAATATTCAGAAATGCCACACATGAATGTTAATTAAACAGAAAAAAGGGGAAAATATAAAAATCACTAGACAACAGCCACATATCTTTGTTGTGCACTGCTGATTAACAGCTCATTGACACAAATGAAGAAATAAGCAAGGTTAAAAGCACTTACATTTTAACAAGTTAGTTCCAAGCTGGTTTTTCAGCTGCAAGTTTTCAGGTCTGCTCAGTACTGCTGAGTAAGACAAAAAAGATTTTTACCTCTAGGGAAACTAACCACAAGGTCAGTCTTGGACAGAGATACAGGTCTTGCCTTAGTAAGTGCACCTTAACAAAACAGAAATACCTTGTCCTTGCTGGTTTGCCAACACTGCCTACACACAGTTACCATGCTGAAAAAAATCCAAACCCATGTCACTCCTGCTACTATTTTTCTCTCTTAATTGTTAAAACAAAGCCTCAGTCTGGCCAGATTGCTTCAGGTCACCTGAATCAAAATGTCCCTGCCCTGAAGAGCTACCTCATTATACACACAGTATCTTGAGAAAATCATGCACAAAAAAAAAAAAATCAATTACGTAGAAAATGATATATGATCCTAAAAATCACCTTTTCAAAATTAGCACNGAGCTACCTCATTATACACACAGTATCTTGAGAAAATCATGCACAAAAAAAAAAAAATCAATTACGTAGAAAATGATATATGATCCTTAACATCACCTTTTCACAATTAGCACCTCCAGAAATGGAAACTTGGCAAGGCCAGCAAGACAGACAGTTGCAAAAGCCCTGCCTCCCAGATCTCACAAGGTTTTATTACTCATAGTCTCCTGTCTGGCAGGAACAGAGAGAGCTCAAAATTATTCCAAAATTCTATGCAAAGATACACTATGACAGATATACAGGAACCAATCCTCAACTAAAGAAAAGACAGTAGATGACCATATTATTTCAGAAGTAACCAATATTCTTTGCACTTTGTGCTGTATGGTGAATCTTACAAGCAAAACTAAAGCAGCAGAAGAATAAGCAGCCCAGGTTTACTATTGGCTTTGTAACTTCTGGTTCAAGTACAATGCTCAACCCCACCTCACATGCCACTGAGGCAGTGTCTTTGATACATACAACTTTTTCTCTACATTCATACTCTGTTAACAAGCTCTCTAATAATTTCTCAGAAGCAAAAATTTTAAATGCATGAGACTTGAATAACAGTCCCACTTCTGAATTTTCTCTTAGTACTTTCTAACATTATAATCCTACTAACTCAACTGTTTCAAAACCCTTTCAGAAAAGCTTATACCTGTCATACACCTATTTCTAAAAAGGGCTATGCCTATATATATCTATTTCTAACATTAAGACTGAAGAACAGGTGGACAAAAATCATTTAAAGCAAAACTATGGAGGTATTTCCAAGTTTTACATTAGATTGGTTAAACTAAAGAAACGAAAAGCCATTGTAAGCTATTAAGAGTTTACACATTCGGATTTCTAAATAATTACTGGAGTAAGCAAGCAGTTGAGAGAAATCATGAAGTAGTTAATATTGCACAAAAAGTGCAGTATTTAATTTCACAACATGTAACTGCTTTGCAAATCTGAAAGAAGCACATAAACTCTAGGTGTGTAAACTATTAAAATATATATGCAATATTTTATGTTTTACAATTGGGGTATGACTTGCAAACCAAAAATCTTGACTTCTCCTTCAACTCTTTCCAACTAGTGCAACAGGTTTCCTGGCAACTTTGTCTGAATTTAACCAAACAGCCTCAGTGCCAGCACTAGCTAAAAAAATCCCAACTAAACAAAACCCATTCCTTTAAGCGCAAATATAGCTGTATAATGAACATACTTAAGGCTTTGGAATTCTGGGATTTTTGTGAGGTAAAAGAAGTTGATGGAAGTCATGATTTAATTATTTTGTGCTTGACCTCATTCCAAATATAAGATTCTCATTTCCTGAGGAACGTAATTAAGTTGTGGAATTCTTGTGCCACAGCAGAATGACTTTCATAAACAAAACTGAATAAATTATTAGAAATATATGTATAGTACAGCAAAGATTCACAAGCATTTTTAAAACTATGTTAAAAATACCTGCACACCAAATATTAAGCAAGAATCAAATTCAGTAGTAATTTCAATTTTCAGCCCCAGAAGTTAGAGATAAATTGCTCTTGTGAGTTGCAGAAGACATAGTATCCTGGGGAAAAAAATATAAACACTGAAAAGCAGAAAAAAAGTCAGTAAGATTTACGGTACAAGCAGCTCTTAATGATCATTATGCATCGAAAGCAGTACTGCAGACTAAGATTTCTATACTGTTACGAAAAAACTCTTCAAAATTAATTTCTTAAAAATCTGAGATTATCTGTAGCTATTCTGAAACCATTTTTTTGCAATTCCTTAGAAGGTCCCAGTTTAATCTCACAGTAGACAGAAAAAGTCCCAAAGAATCTGTGGTATTGCCACAGAAATGTACTATTTACATCTCACAAAATGATCAAACCAGTAGTTTCCAGGGTGCCCTATGGGCTGTGGATTATTTTCTTTTTTTTTTTATTTTCTTTTTTTTTATTTCTGATGAAAAAATGATCACGACTTTGTTTTCACCAATATACTTTTGAAATTTGGGGGCATACAAAAAGTAAAATAAACTACGTTCTAGCAAAATAAAATTCAGATTTTTGTGCAAGTAAACTCTGACTCTGAAATTCCAACTGAGTCAGACTTTTATTTTGCCAAGTAAAAAGATAACATGATAACAATATGACCATTCCAAAAACACAGGGAATATTACACAAAGGATCACTGTGAGAGGAAAACCAGAGTCACTCATTCATCAGAATTTTAAGTATTTTCAGAGTACAACTGAACAAGCTACAATACACCCACAAAGTTTATTTTTATGAGGTCATTAGGGTTGCTCGTTCTATTACTGACAGACTTTGTTAACTATTCAAGAAAGTAAATACATTGAAGACATTAAATGTATAATATAGACAATAAAAAGCAACACACCAAAGGGAAGACCAATGGAAATCAAGTTGCCTAATTCTTGGCATTTTGCAACTGTATCTGCAAACACTAAATCCCCAAGATAGACAGATAAACAAAACCATCAATCACATTCCCTTAGTTATATTAACAGGCTTCCCCCTTTACACTAGTCGCACTCACTACATCCATATTTTAGTTGCATTAAGCTATTCAGTAATCTCATCATACAAGCAACATACTTAACTCTGAGGATACAAAATTTTATATCCTGTGTTTACTTTCTATAGACTCCTAAATTTCCTTCCATTTAGTAAAACATCACACTATACACTTTAGAAACAGGCTTTTTTCTTCTTTTTTTTCTGTCCTACAGTTATGAGCAACTTTGGAAGATCTGACAGGGCCTTAAGGCAATTCTGGTATTGCAATGCTGCGGACTTCCAGAAAAAAAAAATCCAAAGAAAATCCAATAGCACATTAAAAAACACCCCATTATTTTCAAATGTCTGTCCATGAACACGCAAGCATAATTTCAGTTTCGCCATATTCCATATGGAATATTTATATAGCTCTTTGCTTACCTTAAGTCCACAAATACCCTACAGTTGAAGCTCAGAAGAACGCATGTCACAGGGAGAAGCTAAGAACAAACACACCAGCAGCCCAACAATACATACAGTGGAACTAATGGTGGTCTTTGAACTCATCCAGAAAAGACACTTCCAGAGCTCCTGCAGGAGATTACAGTATTAAAAGAGACAATCTAGGAATCAGAGAAGGAAGTAAAACACTTCCCTCTAAAAAGTCCAGGATCAAAAAAATATATATATAGAATTAAAAGAGCACTCACCATACATTTTCTCACAGACTACAAATTTAGTGATCTTTGGTTTGCATTCTCCTTCAAAAACTTTCTATTCAAAGCATCTATCCAAAAGCTCTATTTAAGTTTCTTTGATAAGAAATGTTACTTTTAGACACGTAACAGCTCTACAGTAAATCATGATTTAAAGCAAATGGTCAAATCTTAAGTTTGTGTAGCATGCTTAACATTGCGGGGTTTATAGTTGCTTATTAATAATAGTCTATTATTAACAATAAATTCACTTATTAATAAAAACAGCTGCTTAGTCCTTTAATAACAGCCTCTTAATTCAAAGCATACCATATTCAGTACATTTTTGGTAGCTGTAATTATCACAAACCAAAGGTTGGACTTCTGATGCCATATGATTTCCTTTCTACGGTTCTCCCACTCTTTTTAGCAAAAATAGTTTAGATAAAATAAGTGCAGTCACTATTTCAACCCTTCTAAAGGCTCGTCCTTTGACATGATTTAAAAAGTCAGTAACTACTATAGGCCTTAATACTATGACCTTTAATATTTTTTGCTGAACAGAAGATCCATCAACCCATAAAACATTCATGTGCTTGTTAAAACAGCAAGCACACATGCAGAGGATTTCCTAATCTTTTCTTAATTTTCCTAAACACAATTTATGTTTTAAACTTTTCAAAAAGAAGAAAAGAATCCTGGAAATACATTCCTTCAGCTGACATGGATTCACCTCTCCTGGCTGAACTGAAAACCTAATGCTGTTTTCAGAATAAACCAGCAGCACCTTACTGTCATGCAATGAAGTCTAAGCACTGTTGCATACCTATTAAAAATGCAAATCCTTCTACAAAAAGGGTGGCCAGTGTTATTCAGATATGTGATCAAACTTTGGCTTTACACACCTGCTAGAAGATAAGAAATTCCAGAGGAAAAAACCTAAGGCAAGGCTGAAACTCACAAAGTACATAATCATGAAGCAGAGTTCATCAAGTGCAGTGCAACTGCATGAACTACAGAAGGCCAAACTGCAGTTTATGTAAAAGCATGCTCTGATGAGTGCATCCTTTAGGAAGAGAAAGGGGAACAGCTAGAATTGTCCATTGCTCTCAGTGTCAACAACTAATGCAGCTGTGCAAGAACCCGGTCAAAAGTCAAGTTCATTTCTGCTAAGGGGTTTTTTCTAAATATGGCAACAAGTGTCAGCTTGACTTTAATTGCCTTTTTTCCTCATTGTCTTTTGGGGCCCTCTTTTCTTCAGCCAGCTGGCCGGATAGCAGTCACTTCCAGGGTTACTGAACCATCTCAGTTTGTCCTCCATCTCCTACTTCCTAACATGAGTATTACATTTTGGGTGCTTATAAAACCCGCTGCATCTACTGCTTTATTGCAGACCATCCAGCCTATATATTGGTCTTTTTGAGACTGAAGTACTTTGCATCTTTTACTACTAGTGAATTTTCACACTCTTTATAAACCAAGTTAACAAAAAACAATTGCATTTCTCAACCTAACAACTTTGAATGGTCCAGCAGTCACACAACAGAAATGTTTTAACCGCAGAAGTGGTAGACTACACAATCCCCCCAGCAACATTGAGTTTTTCAAAGTCATTACTAGCAGTGGGTAATATATCCTTTTCTTCACTATGCAGGAATCAGGGCAGTTTGCTATAGAAGCTTAGGCAAATTATAATACTTACTGATGGTAAAATTTACCCAAACAACAGAGTTACATCTCAGACAGGGCGATACAATATGGATAATGTCAAACTGCTTGATACTAACACCAAGATTTTTATCCTCCCACAGATACAAAATAGAACACAACCATCCATCAGGAATAACGCCAAACAAGTTCTTGGAAAATTTTTGCTTTGAGCTGCAAGTGGCAAATTACTGCAAATATGCCATTGCTCTTAGAAGCAGTTGCCTTAAATCAGTAAGGTGCAAGGAAGAGGCTCTGTATCTTGGCAGTCAGATATTTCTACAATGCTTAAAGATGACATTTACCCTGTCAAATCTGTAACAATGTTTTATGTCTTAACTAGAGCTGGTAAGACTCACATGTCTTGCAATAGTACTTGGCAAAGTCCTATCAGTTTGTTTAATATGCAATGTCTAAATCTAGAGGAAGCAACCTGGTGCCTCACATACTATCCAGTCACAGTATGCAAAAAAAAGTTACTTAATAAATCCAGAGATGACAAAGGACTTAATCTCTCTCCATTACTGAATGATAACCCAACACTCAGTCAACAAAGAGAAAGTAAACAGTGAAATGGAGCAGCAGAGCATTATATTTTAAGCTGGAGAAGGAGCAGATGACTACGAACTAAGTATTCTATGAATTCAGAAACAGCTTTCTAAGAATACTGCTTCACATAAAGCTGGTATAAAACAAACTGTCCAGGCTTCCGAGATAAAAATCATGTTACAGGAGGTCTCTACTTCTTCCATCATGTTTATTAACAAAACTAATCATGACCATAAATGTACCAGGTAAGTTTTGTTAAAATAAAACAGCAAAGCAATAAACAGCAATACCTTTTGAAATTTACTACTACTACTTCTAAGCACATCCTGGAGTGTGGAGACAAGCTTTTCTCACACAAAGAATATCTCCCATTTTCAGAAATGTCTGCAATGAAATACACATAATATGAAATGATCACTGCTATTTTTTCTCCAGAGAAAACTGATTTTCAGAGTTGCCCCTGAAAAACCACGAAAACCATAACCCTTCCCTCCTTCCCCCCCCATATCCAACTACATTTTGCAGATTTTATTTCCCCTGAAATACGTGGATCATCATAAATCAGGTGTACAGCAGGTTAATCCCTTTGGATAACTGACTTCATCAGCTGGCCTCCTTATGGCAAACAACTGAACAACAAATTGCAAGGAAGACATGCATACCTAGGCAGAAAACTTATTTCCTGCAGTTTTCATCAGAAAACAGGTTTTGTATTACCCACACTTCTGGAAATCGCTGGAAAATAAGAACTAGGAATAGAAGTAATACTAAAGCAGACTTCTTACCTACTCATGTTTACACATTTACTAGTGTTTATGTTAAAGCAGTTTTGCAATAGTTTCTCCTATGCTCTTACCTAAAAATCACCCAACCTTTTCCCCCTCATTACTTTCAACTTGTTTATACTAACTAATTTTACAGCACTAACAGAGGACTATAAAAAAAATCCTCAAAATACTTAGTTGTTTTGCTAAAAAGTGTAAACTTTAATCAGTAACAGTGTTTATTCACTCTTATAGAGAGAAAGTTGTTAGGATTCTGCACACATTAAGATCCAAAAGTGAAAGTACCCTGACTTTTAGAGGTGGATGATCACCCAGAGGGCATATCAAATTCCAGCAGAGTTCAGGGTGTTAACCATTTCTTGAATACCAGGCCTCCAGCACAGAAAATTTTGGTTTGTGCTGTTGGGTACAATCCCAATACAGAAAACTTGCCTTGAAGGCAGTGTCAAACACTGCAAAGGATCCCCCACAGATTATTTCTCAGGGTGGCCAAACATGGTACACTGAGAGACTCACAGACTTCCTTCTCCCCTTGCCTGGCCAATACAAGCTGCTGCTCCATAACAAACCTTTCCAAGCACCAATGCAGAACAAGCAGCAATTCCAAATGGACAGAGACATATGCTATAGATAATATGGCTCACCACAAAGAGGTTTTATATTAACAGCACTTCTAGAAACAGCTGGAAAATATGGATGAATAGAAGGGAACAGTACCACACTGAACAACAGCACAGATAGGTCCTGTTCCTAAGTATCAGTGTTCAAGGATAAAAAAAAGCCTTCACTAGCATCTCCAATAGCTACCTCCCAGAATTTCAGTCCCTGTATCAGATATCACCCTGCTTGCTGGCTAGTAGGCAAATGTATTATCCAGCTGCCTGCTTAAATGCAACTGGCCCCTTATATCCCTTCCTTCTCTCATTTTTCCTCCATACCTTCCTCACCACTTTGCTTTGATCCTTCTCCTTTCCACCTCTGGCTCTTACCTTAAATATCCCCTAACAAATCCGTAAAATCCCCAAATTCTTTTGTTCTGTTCCCAATTACAAAACATTCTATGTGCCTTTATTCTACAGCTCCCCTTCCCTGTTTTGCCTGCCATTCCAGAGAGCTTCTTCTAGTGAATCACCTCAGCAGTTTTTCAACAGGGATAATGGCTTAACTGGTCACTTTTGCTGGTTTTAGGAGCATATGATTCAAACAGATTAAGCTGGCTCAGTGCTCCAGCTTGTCATTATCTGCCTATCTGAACAGCCATTAGCAGATACCCTTACACAAAAATCTCAAAAAGCAACAGGCTTTTGAGACAGTTTAGTTATTATTTCAGCAACATGTTAGCATTTTTATTGTATTATATCATCCTATTTTTTTATTTAAAAGCATTTAAGTATGATTAAATAAATACATTTGCAATACACTGTAGACATTAAAAATCAAAAATCAGAAGTGAGAATAAAAACTTAATGACAGCTTAATGCAGCTGCAAATTACACTGAGCTGTTAAAACAGCTGGTGGTGAGGAATAATGCTATGCTTTCCTATTATGATACAACCCCCATCTTTCCCCTACTCCTAGTTCCAACCTTTCTTCCATCACTCCCTATTCGTTCCAGCACTTGTTCTTATATTTTGCTGATACGTTTTCATGAGTGCTGGTGTATCCCCCCTTTATCACACTTGCTCTTATCATACATACTCCTGCCAGGTAAAAATTATTGCCATGTCTATTTTACAAAACAGGGATTGGAGACAGAGCAATTGACTGATTAAAATTACCTTTTCAAAGATACCAAAGATTATTTGCTTCAAATTCATGGGAACTTCTGTTACCCCTGTCTGAGAAGTAACGCATATCAGCAAAGCCAGACCAATAGTGCAAAAATCGAGATTTGTCTCTTCCCCAGATGTATGCTCTAAGACAACATCTTATTTTCCTACGGGAAATGCATCAGATAAAGAGGCTGTAAAAGGATTCAGAGGAACAAAAAAGGTCACAGCAACAGTGTAGACCATAAACTATTGCCAATACAGACAATTTTGCTATGGCAGACAATCTACAAAGTTAGGGAATAAACATAATCCTTGCTTAGCTTTCACTATTAGATAAGGTCACAAGTTCTAAGGTAATTATACTTTATTTGCTATTTCTTGCAGAATTAAAAAGTCATTTTCATTGCTTTATAGATAAGCAAAGGCTAAGCATTCATTTAATTAGTCACAATGCTTTTCTCTCTGCTTTTCTGATGTGCTCTTAAATAGCAACTATATTCAATAATAAAAAAGGCTAAGTCCTACCGTGAATTCAGATATAACACAGGAAAAAAAAAATCACATGTAAAAAGGAAGCATTTATTTTAGCCTTGGCTATCAACAACATTCAGAAACTGTTTCTATACTGTGGTTCATCTATTCATTACGGCCAGCCACAGGATACTATGCTATTTGAAGGTTTTGTTGTCCTTTTCAACATATGCCTTTATTTGCTTTTTCCTCTTTCCACAGTAGTCACATCTTCATTCACCTTCATTTCAGACAACTCCCAAGGAAACCACAAGCAGGCAGAGACCTCAACATAACCTTTAAGAACCCACCTGCTTTCCTACCCTCCTTTTGCTTAAAACCTTGCAAATTCAGCATCTCAACTAGCAAGGCACAGAAGTAGCTCAACAAGCCATGGGGAAAAAAAAAATAGAAGAATAAAATATACAAGAAAAGGATTTTAAATTTGTTACCAGTTCTCAAATAAAAAGCTTATTGCAAGTAATTCCAAATATATAGTAAAAATACACTCTACTTCTAGATTAACACACTCCTCTGTGTACAGCCAAATGAGGTCAAGACAAAATGGATGGGCTTTTAAAACTACTTCAAAATTTATATTAAGTGAAGAGGTGCCAGGGAGATTTTAATGCACTTAAAGAAAGTCAATCAAATAGTAAAATAGCTTACCATCCTGTTTAGTCATAAAAAGATCCTCTAGGATATTGCTCCAGAATATATTGCTCCAGAATATATTGCTCCAGAATATATTGCTCCAGAATATATTGCTCCAGAATATACATCCTAACAAATATTCTGAGTTTTGTCCTAAGCTATAAAACAAACTAAAGTTAATGTTCTAAATCACATTTGAACAGTGTAAGTTTTCTAATCTTTGGTTGCTTTTACACACGTGATAGAATTCGAGTGGACAAGACTGCATGACAGGAACAACCCTAAATGCATAATATTTAATCATACTAACAAAAATGCTTATGAGCTGTGAAATAAAATATTCAGAATTACAAAAGAAAAATATGTTGCTCATTTCTTACATAAAAAATAGTGTCCCATGATGTAAGATACAACTGATTCTGATGTCTAGAAATACACATTCAAAAGCTAGCCACAACTCAGTACTCTCACAGCCCTGGATAGCAAGTTTCTTAAGTTCCTAATTACACAGAAGAGTTGGACTAACCTGCTTCGTTTATCTTCACTTTGAAAACATAATGTATTTACCCTATTTAAAAACCATCCTTAGTTAAATTAATTATAATAAATTAAAGTATCCTCTTCTACTACCGGGCATAATAAAAGTAAACAGATCATGCACGTTCTGAAACTAAAAGTTCTCTCAACTCTCAAGTCCAGCTAAGACACATATGTCATCTTCAAACTCTCAATATACATAAAACATTGCTGTATTTACAGATTCTTAGGTAATTTGGAATTTAAAGAAGCAGTAACATTCTAGCAATTACAACCACTAGTATTTCAGATAAAATTCACATAACTTCATCATTTATGCACAAATTACGTTCAGTTATTGTACAGTAACAGGCTACAAAGACAGTCACTGCAGCAAAATATGTTCCAGATGTTTTAAACCTGACACTACCAGGGACTTGAAGCATTTTTAGGGAGGTTCAATCACCACTGCAGAGACATTCTCAGAACCAGTCTTTCACAGGAACTCTCTTTTTGTGAGAGACTTCTTTCATCAGTTGTGAAAAACAGGAGTTTTGTGTGATGTTGCTCATCTGTGGACATAATGAGCTAGTATTACCACCTCTCACCTTTAAACTGATAGATGTCTTTCATCTCTTCCTGAAATTATATGCTTGCTTACTACCTTTCTCATGTACCTGCTTTCCAACAAGCTTACCTCATTGGAAGCTCACCTGCAATTCTGCAAGCAGCAAGCCTTGCAAAATTTGCAACCAAAATCACCCTTGCACAGTAAGAAGGAAAAACTGCAGTTTTAGATGAGTACAGAGAAGCAGACCCACTTGGTGGATTTAAAGCAAATGTGAGAAGGAATAAAAGAGTATACAGACAAAGTGCTCAAAGTTTTTTGGTCCCCTCAAGAAGAGTACAATGTTTCTGAACCAAGTTTACATTTCAAGTAGCAGTCTGCAGAGTTCCTATCAAGTCGACTTTTCTTTAAAAACAGGGAAATGACATCTTTATTTTTTGCTCCTTTCATAAGAACTTTATTCTACAACTCTTTAATTCTACCTGAATAAACTTCATCTCTTTGTACCCAGGATTGATCTACTGCTTTTACATCCATCTCTGAGCACCATCTGAAATGAGCAAGACAAGAAAAGGAAAAGTCCTGTTCTTAAACAAACAATTTAATTCTAGAATCTCTGCAGTAGGCAGTGTAGCTCTCCTTTGGAAAACAGCTTAACACTGAGAGTTTGTTTTCTGGCTATTGCTTGTATTTTTAGTAGTTGCAAAGGAAAGAGGATGTTCTTTCAGGAAATCCTCAGTTTGAGTGGGATAGAATTTTCAAGCTTTTATAATTAATATTTTGCATTTTAGAAACTGCTGTTGCAGAAAAACTGTCTGAAGTGAAAAAATCAGTGCAAGATCCCTTCTGCCTCCAATTCCAACAAATCCAAAGCACTTGCAAAAAGTTCCTCTGACATGAAGGATTCAGCAACACAAGTTCAGGGGGAAAGGTTTTCCATACCTTTGTTTCAGGAAGAATTTATAAGGAATAACTGAGTGAATATTTACACACCCTCAAATGTTACATACCTGATACGATTCTTTAATATTTTGCCTACCTTAATCTACACTGAAGGCTTTTATTTCAATTGCATAGCCTACATAGATTTTGCTTTTACAAAGCTACAGGCACACCGTAGTTATTGCAGTGCTTCCCGTTCCTGTAGCTCCACAACATTAGGACTATCTAAAGAGACTTTATATATATGTAGCCACCATAGTTATGGATACACCTGTATCAGCATTTTATCAATCTGATTCTCTTAACCTTTGTTATACTTTGTTAAATTATACTTAAAAAGACAGATATTGAATGTTACATAACTAAGGGAGAGCCCTGGAAAGGCAGAATTTTACTCTTGCCTATTCTGTCACAAATATACAATCTAACTTTAAAACACTGTAGTGATGGATGAAAAGGATGTCACATACTCAAGTGACATTGTTTTTCTTCTGCTTTGTAACACATCAGTGAATTCATGCTCATGTTTCCTGCTTACTGAAAACAGTGCCCTACTGCTGAAGACTCAACATCACTTTGTATTTAATAAAACGGTATCAATTCAAAGTGAATGGGTAGCAGAAGTTAGCAAAATCAAAGTCTCCTCACACTGAGTAATTTTCCATATCAACACATTCACCTATGCCTGAATTCATATTTTACAAGTGTTGGGGGTCTATGCAATACACTGATTTCATTCACTTCCTTCAGAAGACTTGGTTTTTTAGTAAATGCTGATACAGAAGATCCATCAAACACTTCGTATCTATAATCCATATTCTCCAATTTCCATATTAAGAGACCTTAAGAAAGCATTGATGTTGAAACATCACAATCAATATACCATAATGAAGAGGTATTAAGGGAAAGTATCCATCAGACTGGACAACCTGAGAGAAGCTACTGCAGCTCCATGCCCACAGGTCCAACCAGTAGTCAGGTAGAAAATGCATTCCCAGTAGGCAGAAGCACATATATGCATACATACACTGCTGGCTATACAGACAATGATGACATACACATAGCATTCACACAAATACAGGCAGCACTAACAGCCTCATTCTGCTCCTGATCTGACTCAACAAGACAGAGGTCTGGTAGTGGGAATATATAGAGATATCTATACACAAACACACAAAAAAAATGTAACCATGCAGAAATTACTGTAAAAATAACATACTTCCTTAAGTATGCATTCCAAGTTAACAATCAAGTCCAAAATTAAATATATATGCAATTTATTTGAATAATTCTGCATAAATCACTAATTATTCTTAAAACTGATCCTGAAAAGCTCCCATGATTACACTAGAAACACATCTACTGCTCAAATTATGGACATAAAAATGCTCCTTTTTTTTCTCGCAGCTACAAAAAAATGGAAATCCAAATTTTAAGTCTATATGCCTGAAGTGTGTATATGTGCATACATAATTCTCCCACATGTCTATGAGCAAGTGCTTGAACACCCATGCAAACAAAAGAATACAATGCACAAGACTCAGGCAGTTCTTTATTCAAGTGCATAACCTTGTTTAAGAAACTGATTTATACAAAACTCTGTAAGCAGTAATTTCAATACCCAATATAATTTGAAATATTCTGTCTGTATATAATTAGGAAACTAAAACCAAATGTGTTCCTATGTGGATAGTTACCCCAGGGAATAGCTTGTTAAGGAAATATATTCTTATGCCTTAACTGTGGCTTTATTTGGCAAATAAGGACCCTACTTACCCTACAAAGGCTTAGAAAGCCTATGTTTGAATAAGATATACCTACATGTATATATATACACACGCATATCAAGGATAAAAAGTAACAGCGATCTATAAATTAAATTTCCATCAAAGTCCTACAAGCACATACGAAGCACATTCAGTGGTCTCACCAACACAAGGAATACTTACCTGTCAAGTGTCAGAAACTTTGACCCAACTAGCCCTGGCAAAGCAAGCTTTCACTAGAACAAAAATCCAAGCACAAACAGGCCAATTTACTTATTCTGAAATTAAAATTAGCATTCTGGGAAATATGATTACACAACACTTGTCATTTGCTAGAAATATGCAATATTGTAAATCACTGGTCAGAGAAATACTGGGGCTGTGGTATCCCACATAAGGTTGTTTTGTTACCTTGAACTTGTTAATCTTTGCTTTTCATACTCATCTCATTCACTTGAGGGAAGATATCAGGTAGGCAACTACAGATCACTCCATACAGAAAAGGTACATAAAAATAGCAAAAGATTTTTCCAGCGAGTCCTAGCTTCTAGTCTCCAGCGAGACTAGCTTCTGTCACAAGTAAGAAGGCATTTATTTGTGAAATGCAATGTCCTTCAGTTAGGAGCTGAAAGTTACTGTTTGGTATTAAATCCTGTTTTTACAAGTTTCAGTTCCAAGTAACATAGGCCATTGAAAAGAAAATAAACGAAAACAAGGTTACAGTAGTTTTATGTGAGTCCAAGAGCAAAGGCTTCTTTTGTTTTTTAAGAAAAAAGTTGTCCAAAAACTACCTACTACCATAGTGCAAATCCAGTGGACAGTCCCAAAAACCATTTCAGATGGTGCAGTCAAATGATACTATATTTCCTCCAGTTAATTTACTGCCAGGTATACTGAGTGACAAACATTTTAAATGAAAACTAAGGAACACTCAGCAATCAATCCCCCAAGGAAAATACTAATATGTTACCAAAATATATAAATGCAATGAAGGATATAAACTAAATTGCTATCCTAGCTGTATTTCCTTTTCCATTCAAACTTACAGCTTTTCATACAGCTTTCCATTCAAACTTACAGCTTAACAACAACAGCTTAACTTACAGCTTGACAACTGAATTTGAATTCGAATGAAACATTATTTAGAAACTTGCTAGTGAGAAAGTGTATCTGTTGCCTGTTACATTTATCAGCTTCTCCATTTCTAACAGGAAGGTTCTCTCTTCTCAGACTGAAATCTACTGCTCAAAGTTTATGGCCTTTCATGGATATTATGACAATAAATGACAATAAATAAAAAAATAGAAATACTTTTAGATGTTGCATGAATATTTTATGGGTAGAAAACATATCAGTAACCACATTAAAGAGTAGATAATTCCATTAACGGAAGAGAGTTTTGTGAGAATTATATTCTAAGAAACCACTTGATTAAACATTATTGCTCTTCAAGGGAATGGTATCATACAACAACAAATACAATATTCCACATAAGAATAGTGATGCTGAATAGCCTTCAAGTATTTCATTACTAAACCATTTTATACTAATATATAGCTGACTCATAAAAGCAGTCTGGTATCTTGCCACAGATAAATTCTCCTGCAGATTTTAATCTGATTAAATTCAGAGAACAGGTTTTAACTGTCTTGCTTTTAACTGCTACAGTTTCTTGTGATTTGCTAGAGAAACTAAACAGAAGAAACCTAAGAAAAACAAGTATTTGTCTTCCATCACACTCCATTCCTCCAGCTGGATGGGGGAGGAGAGGAAAACTTTCACATATTAAAATCATATTTAATGAAGTTACACAGTAGCAACAATGCATACAATGAAAATATATATTGCAGTCCATATAAATATCAGAAAATGATTTTCTAGCAATCAGATACTGGAATATAAGAACAAATTCCCCTCATATTATTTACATTACTGCTGATACAACACTACAGTTTCCCCAAGACAGTCTGAAAGTAAGAATTAAAAAGGAGGCATAACAGGGTAGACTACATACTAGCTAGTGTGCAAGAATAATCCTTTCAACAGCTCCAAATGCTAAGTCACATTATATAGACATACTACTACAATCACAGTGACACAGACATATTGAAACTCCTTTTGAGCTAAGCTCATGTGCTGACAGCAGGCTAAATACAGCAGAGTTACAGGAGACCTTGTCAAGAAAACAGGTTGAATAAACCTGGGCTGAGGTTTATGCAGATAAAAGAATAAGCTCAGCTATCTTACACTGCTATAATGTAGCCTTATAAAGTATCATTTGTTTCTGAAATTCAGAACAGGGAAAATCCCAGATTCATCAGTCAGAAGGGATTTTGCCAGTAGCTTCAGTTATGCCTACCTTTGATTCTACCTGTATTTGTGCATTAACTGGTAAATTAAAAAAAAAAAAAAAAAAAAAAAAAAAAAAAAAAAAAAAAAACCAGCCAAAACCCACATCACAACTTCATTTGCTTCACTTACACATGCTGCTTTTTCTTTACCTATTAAACTGTCTTTTTCTCAACCCACAAGTTTTCACACTTCTCTTTCAATTCTCTTCTCCATCAAACTGGGAAGGAGTGAAAGAGTGAGCAGCTGCACAAGGCTTAGCTGCCTACTGGGGTTAACCCAGAACAAATAAGTAAAACTTACCATCATACCACTTAAACAGTTCAGTAATTTTAAAACAAAGGCATTCCACAGTTGCAATCAGAGCATAAAGGGTAAGGTGGAGGGAGGAACTAAACAAAACAATATCTCAACGTAAACAAATTAGTCTCCTACTATTCTTACTAAGCATTTCAGTCTCAAGTGCTACAAGTTCCTCATTAACATCTTTCAAATGGAGAACCCCCAATGTACCCAGAATAGTTTAAAATAACCAAGACCACCATATTCTCTTTAAAAAGTGTGAAAGTGCTTTCAAAATGCACTAAACTAAGTCATTTTTTCAGTATTCCCTGCAGACTAGCAATGAGAGTCTGCATTTGGTAATAGATGCAAAGCATGTCAGAATTTATGTCAATACACAACTGAAGTAAAACTCTACAAGTAGGTTTACAGGTAAATACAACAGCAGACAAAACATATCTGAACATTCTATTTTGCATAGATGCTAAGTAAGGCTGTAAACAAAATCTAATCACCTTGGGTATTCTTTTACCAAGAAAATGTTGGGAATTCACAACAGGAGAAATACCTGGGAGTTCAACATAATTGGGAATGCCTCAGCTAAATGAAATATGCCTCAACTGGCAAGAACTGACTGAACAAGTTCATACTTGGCACAGCTTTGCACAGGTAGTTGGATTAGATGACCTCCAGGGGTCCTTTCCATCCTGAGTTTACCCTATGCTCCCATAAAATTTAGATACAAAGTTAGAATAAGGCCTTATTATACTAACTGCATATATTAACTGACACTTCCCTTTTTAATTTACAAATACTCAGTTTAAAGAAGCTAGATTTTGGAGTTGTTAGATGATCTTAACCGTAAGTTTATAAAGAGAAGAGTTACCACTAAAATCAAATGACATTTGAACCGAAACTATCACATGTGACAGAAAACCACAGATAAGAGATCCAGAAAAAGTAAACACAGCTTTGCCAGACAAGAAATGTAGTTGAAAAGGTATTTTGTAGGAAGATCACAAAATTATCTAAAGTGGAACCTACACTGCAGTCACTTAGAATACTTAAAATGGTATAGGCAAATATCCAAACCACCTATTTTTATTGCCTTAGATATGATCACCATATCACCATTGATTTCACCTGGACATCAATACCACTAATTCACCTTAAATAGTAAGGCTGTTTAGCATGCAGTTCCTTCTATGTCACTGACACTTCTCAAGCTGATCTTTATGTACTGGCTGGCCATAGCACCAGTACATAAAAAAATCTGATGTCATCTGCATTCCACCAAGGGTGGAGGCAGACAAACACTTTTTCAAAATGAGTTCCCAAGAAATCCACATTTCATAAAACCAAAACATCCTGTTTCTATAAACAGAATTGTCAAGCAGTCTATTCTTGAACGGCTACTCAAGGAAGAATTCTTAATTAAAAAGCAAATTTTCCTGTATTTTATTTAAAACCTTTTGCAACATTAGAAATAACCTTCATTTTTATGTCCGTAATTCATATAGCAAAATACCAAAGGAGGCACAAGTGTAAAATTGCTGCAAGGAAGAGAAGACTGTTTTGATATCTTTAAAAAACCCCACCATCATGAGCTAAAACTTGTGCACTACTGAAACAAATCATATTCTACAATCTCCTAGGAATATACTGCCTACTTGAAGAGCCTTTTTGATTTGTTCATACCAGAACATCAGTCATTTTGATTTGGCTGCAGAGTGTTAACCTGACATCTACTCAGAGAAACTGACCAGTATCTTCAAGGAAGTCATCTGGTATGGGAATTTTTAGATGCATTTCTTCACAACCCTTTTTGAGACTCTCCATTCAAAAGCACAAAGACATTGCTGATAAAATCTGCCAGTGATTGATGTTAATGATGCTATAAGTAACAGCAAGTTCAAGTTGTTAATAACTGAAAGACAATAAAAAGGTTAAAGCACCAAAAAAAAACCAAAAACAACCAACCTAACAAACAAAACTATGAAGACTCGTGAAATTATGAGATTTGGGATCTGAAATCATATTTTACAGTAGAGCATCAAAGGTTTGTCTGTTCAGGAACGATTCACAAGCCCTTGCAACATTGACTATGGTAATGTAAGACAGTAGCAGCCTCAACTCTGCTCTCAGCTCCCCTGTTGGTGGTTACCTTCCCAAGAACAGGGACAGCAGAACCACGTGACAGCTCCTCCACACCACAATTCAAGGCTTGTCCTGTTAGTTTAAATCCACCTTCACCTCCATTTAGTCTTGTCACCTTACTTAGATGGGCAGTACCTTCCAGCAGGAAGCTAAATGGGCAACTGAAGTAGCATCTTAAATTAGAGCAATACGAATTATCCCTTCATTAACCATAGCTCTTACCTCATTAATGACAAAGGTAAAAATTAATTTATAAACAACTGCAAAACTCTATCCACTGATACAGGGGATTTGCTGAAAAAGATCAAATGATCAGAAATTGAAGCTAAAGTACAAAACAGTATGTGTCATTTATTTATTTCCAAAGGAAATGCATAATTAATCATACTACTATCACTGGCATACCTAAAATCAAGACAGAACATATGAGCCATAAATTTCTGACCTAGATACAAAGACTCAGTCAGGGAAATTTCTGGCCAGTATTAAGAAGAGGGTCAAACTGTATCAACATGAAAGTGTCTTCATGTTAAGACCAATCAACTACTCCATGCTTCAGTAAGTATAGTCTACTAGCTCAAGAATGAAAACAGCAGCATGAAATAAGGTGAGATACCTTTGGTAAAGAACAACAGAAGTGACTACATATTCTTGAGATACTAGACAAATTCCTCTAAAATTAAGCAGATCCTGTTAATAAGGCAAAATACCTTAAAAAGCTTATTGCTCTACTATTTTCTTTACAACACCGCTTCCCAGGAAATAAATTACACTGTTCTACAGTGAAGACATAGAGTAATTATTCCCACTTAACCTTAATTTAACAAGTTGATCATAATAATTACCAATAAAATAATCTTTCTGCATATACCCCCACTTTCACACATCTTGACTCAAGCTCTACCTATCTCTTGCATCAAAGGATTTAGAAACATATTGAAAGGACCATATTATGCATAGAGCAAGTGAAATTTTTTTCCTCTATAATGCATTTAATATTTAATACACAGTGACATAACATAAATGCACTAAGACTGAGCACAAAACACCTGTGGGTTTTTCCCAGCTGAATCAGTTACAAGCAGAAGAATGCCTTCTAACTGCAAATATTTTTATTTTGCTATGATGAGAACATTGAAAAAATAAGATGGATTAGTTAGAGACAAGGAAGAAAGATTTTTTGAAACAGTCTAATTTCTTCATATACTTTTAACTGAGAAGGTGATTTATCTTCAGTAGCATATCAAAAATGATTTTTAATAGCTAACATTCTGTAAAACTATTTGGCTAGAGGGCGTAAGGAAGAAATGTAAACAGCTTACACTAGCTAGCCATGAAAACAGGAAACAAAATATTCTGCTTTACAGGGATGGCTGTATTTAGGACAACTGGCAAAGTTTCTGATTAATCCAGGTAAGCAAAACTCAACATTCCTGCAGATGGAGCACAGGTATGTTACAGGAGCTGATCTGGAATGATTCTTTTCATAAATGTTTTTTATTAATGTCTTTTAGGAACAGTAATTTTGGAAGTAGATAGCTCTCAAACATTATCAGTGATTCACTGGTCTGGCTATCTCAAATTTGTGTGATCACAAGGCTGATCGGAACTCATCTGATTTCAGCGTATTTCCAGACTACTATATTAACAAAACCTTACACTGCAAATTTAGAACACAAAAACCCAAGACTGATTTCTCAGGAGATTTTGGAACAAATGTTTTATAGACATTTGAGCTATGCCTAGAGCAACACTGATTTCTCATACAGAATTTGTCCATGCTGACTTCACCCACAAAAAAACGAATTGTCACTTTACACAAATTCTAGTCAGAAAATTTTCCCACAGCACTATTCTTTATTCTCATTGAACCAACTAAAAAATTTGGGAAACAGCTAACAGATTTGGGAGTGATGTAGAGGGAAGCAATATGCAGCCTTTTCGTAAGTCCTCTTTTAAACCCTTATACTGGTGTAAGATTTTTTCAGCTTTAAAGTATTAGCCTCTCAATATTCTCCTGACTGTTCCAAACTCCCTGTTATGTAATCATCCAAATTATCTAGAAATCATTCAGAAACCTACATTTATTATAAGCACGAATTCACATATAGTAACTGGTGTACTTGTTTCTTGAGTGAAGAGTTTGGTTTGGTTGGTTTTGGTTTTGGGGTTTTCTCCACTTTTAAAGGCAAATCCTATTATATTGGCTAGAAATGTAAGGGAAGTTCACAGACTCGTTCCATTCCCTGTATGTATAGTCTCAACTGCAATGCTTGTGCTTTACTAATTCCCATAATAATGCAAGGATTTATGACTTCATTTTAGAAGCTTTCCTCACAGATGCTGAACCTTATACTCATTCTTACTTCCCTTTAACAAGTACTAGTAGAAAAGCCTGGAGGTTTTTTTCAGGCTACCATTGCTTCATAGATAAACATGGCTTAATTTTTTCTGATAAACTGGATGTTGGAGGGATCACATGGCCACATCTCCCACAGTTTAACATTTAACTGCATAACTAAAATGCTTCAGTGAAACTACCAATTACTGCAGTTATGTTACTACCGCACAGAACTGTTCAACACCAAACTGAGCTATAAGATTCCAGAAGCCATTTTTAGCCCTGGGCACTAGGCCAAAAATAACCTTCTCTGTTCTCTAGGAAGCCAGATGCACAAGGATACAAAAACTGACAGAAGGCATACAGCACGTCTTGCCAAAATGCTTGTGTATCAAGTTAATACTCTCATATTATTTGATTCTTAACTGATTGCAAATCTATAGTGATATTCTTCTAGGGACTGAGTATTTCTAAATCATGCTATCATGCTTCTGTGCCCGATGCTGCTATAACATAAGCTCTTTGTTTCTGTGTTAATGCATCTAGAATCACTCTCAGGGCTTCAAAACATAATGAAAGCTTAAAGGTTTAGGTCTTTAATACTACCCCAACATCTTCCAGAACAAAGCTTCAATTCAAATGTCTCAACACCCATTCTTCAAGATATCTCATGCTGTTCTTATGGAGACATAAAAACAAAAGTCAGAGAACCAAAGCTGGATTCCTTCCACAGTTCTATCCTCTATCTCTTATGAAATCTGGATTAAGCCATTCAAAATTTATGTTCCTTAGTTTTTCCAATCTGTAAAACCAGATATAATCTGCATCATTACAGAACAATGAAAAAATTCACTGAAAAGAGCAAAGTTTACAAGGTAATTTTTAACAGAAACATAGAACAAGGTCTCTGCTAAGACCAACTAGAACTAGAAACCATCTCTTAAAGTCATTATATTAACACTCAATTCAATTTTATAAAAGGCTTTTAAATTAATCAAAATACAAGAAATTCAAAAGACTACTTTCTCTACCCTAAGAAGTGCCTTACTGGTTGACTGAACATCAAAGTTACACACAGCACATTTTAACATAGCAGTAGTAGCTGCAATACCATAATCATAGAATGGTTTGGGTTGGAAGGGACCTTGAAGACCATTTAATTCCCACCCTTGAACTGCCATGGGCAGGGACACATTCCACTAGACCAGTTTACTCAAACCCCAGTCCAGCCTGGCCTTTAACAATGCCAGGGATGAGGCATCTGAGTCTAGTGTCCCATCACCCTCACAGTAAAGAGATTCTTCCTAATATCTAATCTAAACCCCTCCTCTTTCAATTTAAAGCCACTCACCCTTGTCCTTCCACTACATGCCCTTGAAAAAAGTCCCTCTCCAGATTTCTTGTCAGCCCCTTCAGTCACCGGAAGCTGCTCTAAGGTCTCTCCGGAGCCTTCTTTTCTCCAGGCTGAACAACTCCAAGTCTCTCAGTCTGTCTTCATAGGAAAGGTGTTCCAGCCTTCTGATCATCTTTGTGGCCCTGCTCTGGATTCACTCCAATAAGTGCCTCTCTTATTTCTACATTCTCTTACAAAAATTATTAGCAAACTGAATTTGATATTTTATTTTAGCTCCTCTTTTTCATTCAAATCATAGCGTCCATATCACATGCAAAGATTATTTTGAAGAGCATGCAATAGATCACCCTCACTTGAATTTGATTAAGCACATGAAAAAATAGAGGGCAGTTCCAAAGACACGGAAGAAATATGTCATTTTTTTTAAAGCAGCCTCTTTCATCCCCAAAAAATATCCCAGAAAAATAATGGATGAAACTACACATTGTCAAACTAACATGATCGCATTCCATCAAATTTGAAAATTCAGATAACGGAAACATCCATTATAATACATCTGTAATTCCATAAAACATCCTCTTTGTCAAAATGTGCAGAAATTAATAAACTGCATCATTTTCCTATGAAAGATTTTAAAAAAAAAAAGCTATCAAGAACTATATATAATGAAAAAAAATGTTGATGCTGTGTACAACTACATACCAGTACTGATAAAGTCTTAAAATAAGACAAAGTACAGGAACATAAAACATTTTAGATGGCCCTCCTCCCCCCTCCCCCCCCAAAAAAAAGAATATTGGTCATACATCTTTCCTTAACAATATTACTAAGAAGGGGAAAATATCACCTCTGGTAAAACTTGCAAGTGACAGGACATGGATGAGTGAGAGTTAAAAAAAAAAAAAAGAAAAAAAAAACCCAAAAAAAAAATCACAAAGGCANTACAGGGAGCATGTGAGGAAGTCGACTACTAATCCACACTGCAAGTTGATTCCACTGAAGTTGTTGAATGAAGTCTTTTGGAGCTGGCAGCCAAACTTTTGGGCGAAAGGGATAAAAAAAAAAAAAAAAAAAAGAAAAAAAAAACCCAGAAAAAAAGTCACTAATGCAAAGCAATCTGAACTGGCTGGTAAGGCAAAGAGTAGGCATTCAGCCAGACTGCAATTCAAATCTTGGAACAGGGATCGCAGGCAAAATTTAATGAGTAGGGAAATGACAGTGCACATGGTGGAAAGCAAAAAGACAAGTTTTCTTGAACTGGGATGAACTCCAGAGAAAAAGTAAAAATAAACCCTAGCAACACAACACACAACAAGCATGGGAAACTTGGATTTAAGCTTCTCCCCTTAACCAAGCTCAGCTGCTCTTTAATAACCAGGACACCTTCCCCCAACTGCCAAGAAATCTCCATTTACCTTGGACCAGAAATACCACACCAGAAATCTGCATGACTGTCTGTATTTTTTAATTATGTAACTTATGAATGGCACCATGTTCTTTCTTCTTCCCTACCCAACAAATGCACAGGTTTGTTGTTACTATACTTGCCATGCCTGGAAAAGACTGAATTGAATAAATTCAGCTAGGCCTCACTATTCAACATACAATAATATAACAATGGAAATGGTATGACCTGTCAAGTAGTCAATAGTTTTACCCCTCAGTTATCTTTGCACAAACATTTTATGAGCCTATTTGTGTCTGTTCACCAAAAACAACAGATGCAACTTATTACACGTTCTTCTCTTCATGTTTAGATGTGGAAGGTTTTTTATTTATCACCTAACTTTTTTCATTTTTACTTTCTGCCTGTCTAATGTAGTGCTGCCACTACAAATAACACAAAAAGATGCATACTTCAGAAGTTAAGAAAATCTGATACGTCTATAAACCCACAATAAATCAAAGTGAAATTGTCACTTGTTACTCCGCTACTTTCTAAAGATGCTACTTTATAATATAACCTACAGTATAAAGAAAGCAAGGCATGTGCCATGTTTAAACATACTTCCAAGATGGTTTTTAATGAATTTAGTTTCATTCAAAAAGTTATCTATCTTAAATCCTCCACCCACATATTAATGTCAGCTGTCCCAGCAGTGCCTCTTTCTATCAGAAAGAAGTATTTATAGAACTGCACTAGTAAAAAATGCCTAACTACTCCATATACTGAAATCCAAAAATAAGACATTACATTGGTTACCAACGTTGCATTTTACAGCACTGCAGTTTTGGAAAGAAATAAAAGCTCTATTTTTAAAGCAGGTGTTTCAAAACTACTTTGGTATTGGCAACATGTACTTCAAATAGAATTTTCAAGAAAGTGTAGAAACAATTGTAGGGAGACACAAAACATTTATAATCTTTACAACATTTAGAATTCATATATGGAAGCAACTGAAGTATTTCAATACAGCAATCTATTGAAAAACAGAAAAGGTAACAGACAAGTATCTACTGACATATTTTCCTGTTTTTCAGCACAAATAATTCTTTGTACTCTACAAAGAGTATTTCCAAACCAAGAAAAAGCAAACCACCTGTGCACATTCTCCAGACTCAGTATTACAATTACTGCATCTTGCAATAAGGAATAAAATCACCCAGCTACAGAAAAACAACAGGAAAAACCTTATCCATTCAGCAGCACAGGTCACTTAACATGGTGCTCGGCTGTTTGTTCTTGTTCTGTTTCTCATTAACATCAATTCAAGAACCTTACTGTGGCACTCTAAACCTCCATCTCCTCTAACCATACCTAGAAAAGTTACCTCACACTGGCATCATGAAAGTTATCAGCTAGCTTTTAACTAAAGAAGTCACAAGCTCAACTGAACATGAAACATCCCAAGCAGCTTCGAAAGTGAGTGCAAACCTCCAGCTCCAAATTAAATGCAAAACTAACTCTCCTTTGGCTCTGCCAAGATCATCACCTCACTCACAAGTTTTGACTTTTTTTTTTTTTTTTCTTTAAAAACTTTTTCCCTTTTGGTCTGGGACAG